>JAQGAB010000325.1:0-30596 GCA_034696565.1 Isotomurus graminis | reverse complement strand
TGCATGTACGGAAGGGTTAACTGTGAAATGTATAAAGGTGTTCTTGTTGTCTTGTTCCTGTACACTCATCATATCACCTCTCAAGGTCTGTGTCGTCCATCGCCCTTTAAAAACTCATTCAGAGATAAGATGCAGTGGAGAGAATTTAAAAAACGGATGAACAAAATTGGCTCATTATTGTAAGCAGTACTAAGAGACACAGTAAACTATTAACTTATTGTGAAGGTTATCAAATAGACATGTGAGGGGAAGACAGATATGCATGTGCAAGGAAACTCCGGGGTTAAGTAAACTGTTCTTTTGTTTGTTATTAAGATAATGACTGTACAATAATGTTTGCACACTAACATGACAGGGTGAACTACGAGCTCGGGCTAATTGATCAATTAGAAGGTGTGCGATGGCCAACTACACTTATGTGCACAGGTGCATCGGGAAGTGAATCCGTAATTTACTGATAAATTAAATTACCCATTCATGCAATACTTGTTTAATTTTGATTGTGACTACTAGCTGCAGTTGAGCTTGTAAGTCTATTTAGAGTTTGGAGTTTTGCAGTTTATGCTAAACTTAGCTTTCACCAATGTGATTTACCCAAGAAAAAAAATTGTGGAACAGCTAGATATGCATGGTGAACAATTTAACATTATTTTATTCGGAAATGAAAAAGTCTGCTGCTTTCTAATGGTCAGGTTATTCATTATGTAAATGTACAGTATTTTTAAGGTATCCACTATAGCAAGTAAATAATGCTGTATGTAATGTGCAATAGTTTGTAAGACAGCGACTCGATGAACCTTTTTATATCAGTAATCAATCAAACTGGCAACTTATCACCCAAATCATCCACGCCGTAGGGTTCTTATACAAAATAAAAGATGAAATTAGCGAATAAGTAAAGGTAAAGGGTCAGAAAACCCACGATAGCTTCTACGTGCTCACGAGATAATCTTGTGAATAACAGACAAATGAAGTACTTTCCTTATACCTCTCTATGTAATTGTTGAATCAAAAACATTTTCCAATGCATATAAACTCGTAACCTTTTCATTCTCGTTCCTAAAGAACTTGAAACTCACTTATGTTTAGTGGAAAACGGGAGTGCCATACGCCCATTGGAATCAGTGACCAACTTCCACTAATCTTAAGGAACTGGGAAATAACTTCCACCTACGATTAATATGACTCACGATGCAAATGATCCTTTAAGTGTTTTATTCAATGATCCTCCAACACTACCACTTCCACACTTAAGACTTTGTATACATCCGCGTAGCTTAATACAACGATGTTTAATCCGAGTAAAATATTCACGTCTACATATATTTAGGGAAGTTAGTGGAACACATAATGTCCCATCACAGTTGAGCAAATGCGGTGGGAAAGTAATATCAATTAGTGTGGCCACAAAGAGAACAATAACGGAGATTATCGCACACTAAGTACCATTCACATATGCTAAATACCTATTCATACAGCACCAAATGGTTTTTCATGCTTTTTGTAAAAACGAAGATCCAGCTACACAAGGTAAACCTTCTGTACTCCTTGAAAGATTAGAAAAAGATATCAAAGAACTATTTAACTATTTAAATCTCGCGAATTACAAGTAAACTTCCATGCTTTTCTGCGCTTTCCTACATGAAATCATAGTTGCCCATCCGAATCGAACACCCCAGAAGATGATGAATTGAACAGAAAAGTGCTCTACCTTGAAGTACACTTGATTTGTTCTTGATCATTTAATGGTTACTCATCCCACAAAGCCTCATACATCACCCCTTCACCATCTTTCTCCACTTACCGTTATCTTATTGAGGATTTGAGCTGTTCCACAACGGTAGAAGTCTCGCAGTGATAAGCGAAATTTAAGAAGGTCACTAGAGACTCGGTCGGGTTGACACGAGGCTTCTATAATTTGTCGGTTCACCGTGACAAAGTGAAGCAAGGGAAGGAACAGCAAACAGCACATGAAAAAGATTAGAAAAAACGCATAAACCAAAGATTACTTCATTGTTATCAAAGTCATGAAATTAAATTCATCATCGGGATGCATTGAATTAAAGGAGAGTTTTAAACATATTTTTATTTGCGAAACACACAACAGTGTATCATTACACATACATCGTTACCTGTCTCTTCATTGTTTGTGGTTGAAGTTTGGTTATCTTTTGTCTTAAAGTTATCTTAAAACTAATGTTCGTCTGTATGTCTGTCTTGAAGAATGTAAACCCGATGATATGTAGTAGACAACTTTAAAGAAGCTGTTATAATATTTTATGACGACTGCTGACTCTCCTGCTTCTTGAATTGTTGCACACTTGTCATTCAATTGTTTTTACGAAGAAAAATGTATTCCACAAACAAAAAGAACCTGCAGGCAACTCTCAACTCAGCACACATAAATATATTTCATCCCTGAGGAATTATACACTTACATCTGTCTTGAAATATTCCTTTGAATTGATTCCAACGGTAATAAATATTTCGCGTCTTATGTGGGCTCCTTTTGGTTTTTGTTTAGTTTGATAGCGAAAGAGGCTCTATTAGGTATACTTTATTTAGTACTGGTCTCGAATAACCCAACAATGAACATAAATCCGTGATAATGAAAAAATAAAAGAATTCGACAGGTTTTGAAGTTCGTTTTGGTTAGCTTAAAATTGAGTCTTAAATGAGGAATGCAGTGTGTATGTGTATTCTGTAACGCAATACGTACATCATACGCCTCAAGATGGTTATGGTTTGGCATTGATTTCCTCATTAAAGAAGTTTGATCTGTTTTTGTCTTTAACGTGTAGGACTGAAAATGAACAGGTGACTCCCTTCACCGTTCTTCCTGACTAATCGGGATTTTAGCTGCACACCATAAAGTTTCATAACCTTGTGGAGTGTTCATTGCATGCACAATGAGTGCATATTGTTGTTGACGAGTTTGCTAGGGAAGAGATTAGAAATATCCATTCTAAATTAGAGTGTGGGTGGCGTATGACTTTATTTGGAGTGTAGAGCTTTTAACTCCTCCAACGCCCTAGCGATTTCTACACTTTTGTGGTCCAATGTGCTGAACAACTCCAAGGATGTCAATGACAAACATCCATTATCTTGACGTAGAGGTATATGAGACTACGATGTAACATAATATTGTGGGTCTAAAAAGTAAATGCAACTCTCTTCTTGAAGATACACAAACAATATGCATACAAATTTGCCAAAATCCTGCAAGATAGTACAGTTTTTTGTATGTGGGTCTCTGTTAAAGGTTATACACACTTTGGAAATTAAGTACTCCTAAATAAGCACATCTCTTTTGTGTCTGACAGTACGTTTCCAAAAATGTATGCAAGTGTAAAATCATATGTAGACCGTGCTTTTGAGTTTCTTTGCACAAAAAGATGAATTATTGAGTAAAAAAGTAAAGCTAATGGAGTTTCTTACTAAAGTCGCATTTCTTTACGCAATTCATGCTTCCAAAATTGTTTTGGCTTGACACAAAGACAGCGAGAGATTGACAGTTACACTCTATTCATATTGCTAAGCGTGATTGCTGAAAGTTAATCTGAACTCGAGAGTCTCTCGAGTACGAATATTCAACCTTGGTTGTGTATGTAGATCTACTTTCTAACTACGTGAAGCTCTGAAAAATCATCCTTCAAATTCGAATGGCAGATTAGCCTGAATCTCAATCATTCTCTAGATAGATTTCCATTGTTGTGACTAGACAGGCAATGCACGCTATCATGATGATCTAGTTTCGTTCTCTGAGATTTTGCAAGACAAAGAACGCGAAATAGATTCTAAGACTTAAATTCTCTGACACAGATGCAGGTTTCTGGGCAATTCGTGTTCTTAAAGATGTAAAACCTGTACCAATTTAAGTGTAATGGTAATTTGCCGTACAGAAGCCAGGAAAGGTGGTAATAACGATAATACAACACTAAATGGCTTTTATTGTAAATTGCATGTTCACAAGTAGTTAGAAGTCTGGTCCATTAAGTGCAATTGATTTTTTAAGGGGAAATTATTCAACGTATCTCTCGCGCTGTACTTGTTTAGCTTCTTGGTGGCCAGTAAAAGAATTTTAACTCTAGTATTCCGTAAAGTGTTACAACTTTAAGTTTACTTCATTCAAAGGTTAAGCGTGTGTAATTTGATCCCCTGTTTAATTAAGGACACAGGTTTTTTCTTCGGCCCAACTTACCAGGATAGTTTTTCAGTCCTAAAAGGTACGCTTCTGTGATGTTGGATCCTTTGACTTCTACTCTCATCTCGTCGTCATCGCATGAGATTTTAGAAGATACTGCAACAAAAACAATTTTTATCAGGTTAAGCATCATACACTTAATCAGTAGTAGACACCGACCAATTTCTTACTAACTAAGCCGTAGTTGTTTAATACCCAAGCAAACATGAATCTTAAAAAAGTATCCGGATTCAAGAAAGATAATTCAGCAGAGATTCACGATCATCTAATTGTACAGTGGAATGCGTGAAGCATGAATTCCTAAAGGCTGTAAAGCATCTTTCCTCAGTATTGCACAGAATTTTAGATTTTTAAGCAAAAAGCCAGCCACACCTTTATACAAAATATACAATCAATGCACTAACCCTGCTAATTAATGTTCAACTCACTCCTTCGCCAAATCCCACCTCTTTAGCCCATGGATGCAACCTTAGACCAATAATTATTCATATTTTTTTATTTCTACCTTAAAGAAGAATCTTTAAGCAAGCATCACTGTGCATACGATGCTAGATGTGTAATTAATTTCCAATGAATTGAATGCAAAAATAACTCTGAAATCATTGTTCCATTCATTCACCTAAGACAAGTGAATCCCTGAGTCATATTGCATATATGAAGATTTGCAAGAAGCATCTCTCTCCCCCACATTTACATCCCAAGAACCAATGAGTAATCCATTTTGGATAATCTAAACCTCAAGGACAATACTACCTTCAGGACGACCGATTTCAATAATGAATAATCCTACGCTTTTTATCTTCCCTTCAATTTGAATTGACCATTAGTCTAATCAGCTATTTAGCTGCCTTGGAGCAGAACTAACTCTTCTGACACTTACAACTTCTTCGTCATTCTCATCGTATGTCGTACATCATCGTAATATAGATAATGGTTCACTTCTCTTATCAATGATGACACTTACACACAAAATGGAAATGAACAAGACACACTTTTGATTCTTTCTCATGCTCGGTACAAACTGGCATCCTTTAAAAGTAAGACACACATACATTAAGCTTTGCAAATACAAAAAGTAAAAAAAAAAAAAAGGCACACAATAAAAGGACGTGTGTTTAAATGCTCGTCCTACAATACATATAACACGTACGTATTCTATTCGCTGTGTATGCGGATGTCAGAGCGATTGTATATATGAAGGTTTGGCATGTATAATCTTTTTAAATATGAGTGTCATTTAATTCCCAACTGCCTGAGAAGTTGCATTGTTCCTACTTTTTTGCAAATCGAAGGGTAATTTCGATTTCAATTTTGTGATACAAACTAAGTAGCTTCTCTTTATTAAGTTGCTTCCTACACTTTTAATGCAGCAGTGGTGACCCGGTAAGCGGTAGGGAGTCAAGATAACAATACAATGGACCTTAATTCAAGTGCAAAAATTGTTCTTCAGACTAAGGTTAACCTCTCACAACCCGAGTTTCCTTCAACCATCCAACTATGATTTTCTTCTTGGAATGAGCTCACAAATAAGTAACTTTAAAATACATGAATTTGGCTGATAATAAGCCTCTGATGAGTGTGTAATATTTTTAAGAATTATATATTTCCGTTCTACGAAGGAGTTGTTCAAACCTAAAACTTCACTTACAAACCATCTCATGCATGTACAATAGTAATTAGACAATACACGGGAAGAGACAACAATTGGTCCGTAATGAATAACACACCGCACTCCGTGTATGTATCAAAATTATTAGCCAAAGTTCTAAAAAAACATTGAACCTATAGTAGAATACACCACACACGCCATGAAAGAATATACCAGAACGGAAGTGGGATTAAAGAGTCGCACACACAACCGAGTAGGAGTCAAGAAGGAGAAGACCATAAAACTGAGAAAGGAAAGGAATTGATGTGCTTGTTGATGATGATGATGAAGTGGATTTAGTTTTTTCAAATGAATAGCTGACAGCTCCTAAGATGAATTAGAAATGATGATGGACGGACACTTGTGCGAAATTTCGTGGGATCATCATCCGTGTTGTATAAAGCCAAAAGACTTAAGTACATGTCGTTATCAAACCGGGAGAGATGGATATATTTTTTCATATATTTACGAGCTCTGTTTACCCTCCAAGTTAATTGTTTTACTCACTAAATGCTTTTAATTTGCGGAGGTTACCACAAAACATATTTATCAGGTTGGTGAAATGAACCTTTAACAAAAACTCACGTAGCAGCGTAAGCTACAATATTTCAAGTTCTTTTCTTCATTCCGAGTGCATCGTTTCTCAATTCTTTTATTCTTGTTCCGTCATTTATCATTTGAACTTCCCCCAAAGGGTTAAAAATGATTGCATCCAACCTCCCAGTTTTTTCAATTTGCCAAATTAAACTTTAATTGTTGATTAAGCAAACAAAAGGGAAATGTTTTCTTTCCTCCGTTGTAAATATTTTTAACTTTGCCCTAAAAGGGCACTGACTGCTGGGTACAAGAATGATATGTTTCCACTATTCAAGAGTATTCCGGGGTTGTTCTATACGGAAAATGGTACAAAAAGGAAAAACGAACCATGCAGCTTTGTAGTGAGAATAGTGCACAAAAAAGATGCAAAAATTGGCTACACACATACATTTAAGTAATTTTCCTTTATGTACAAATTGCACCACTGTGCAATAATTTGAACCACGACCATAGCTTACACTTCACAAGTATACAAAGTGCCATTCGTTATTCGGATTTTACACACATCTCAACAGTCTTCTTCCCCTTATCATCTTAATTTTCACAGGTGAAATAATGATTTCCATCATCATTGTATTCAATTGAATTCTGCAAGGTTGTATACTTCCATTATCACAAAACTCCAAACAGGAAACGAAAGTCTCTCCACTAGTGAATCTGAAGCTTGACGGAATTTAAGTCAAAAGTCTCGGGGATAAAAAAGTCTTGTTCAGTTCTTTACTTCTTCACAATTCACAAAACTTTCATAAGCTTCCTGCTCCGCTCTATTGATGATGCATAGGTCTAATGTGATGTGCAATGAAATGAAATTAAAATACGGGCGATGATGATCGTCTCCCCCTTCCTTCCTGTGTAAACTTCAAGTTTATTCTTTTACAAATTGTAGTCGAAATGTAACATTCTTCTTCCTCACTTCCTACTAATAATCTGGAGATTGAATCCGAGATTGAAAGGTAAATATAGGAAGTGAAATCACACCTCCATGGTGGAATGATGAAGAGTATTTTCCTAATGAAAGAGGTGAATGTTGTATGCGTAGAAAACAATGATTATTCTCGTGATAAAGATAAAACAGTTCAAAAGCAGTACCAGGTGGATTGAATGGATCTCTCTCTCTCTAATTAGCTTTAATCTTAAAAAATTGCCTGCACTTTCGGGCTTTAAATCAAAATCAAATACGTATCAAATTCATGGAGTGGAAAAGTATGAAACCATTCAATCTGCATTTCACAGGGGTTTACAGTTTAGCTATCTCTTTAGTTTCCAACCGTGAATCCTTGTGCATGTATCTATTCATTCCAAGTTGAAGATAAGACTACTTAGAAACAATATTATACATTATTGGTCATCCTTGAGCGAAAGACACTGACGAGAAATAAGAACAGACCGACGGGTTTTATCATAAACCAACATCTGCTTTGCTTTGAACAAGTCTTTCTTAAACTTGAAACAGCAGGACTTGGGTGTTCGATTAATTTTTAGCAAGTTTAGAAACTGCGTATATGTATAAGAATTGAACTCTTTTATCGTTACTTAGCCAGCATATAGGTTGGAAGTAAACTGTGTGTGTGCAATACAATTCTTCTATTATTATTGTCCGGCCCATGAGGATGGTCCGAAGAGATGTTATCATAACTAAGAGATGGACTGTGTGCCAAAAAACTTGCGTTTATCAGTGTAATTGCGTAATAAAACCGCAGGTTGTTCCATTTCTGTCAGAGAGTGTTGTGTAAAAAATAAAATGGTAACTGTTTTTTACCGTGTAGAACAACACATCTTGGTTTAAAATTATGGCATGTATATTCAATCGCCAGAAAGTTATAAAATACTATATATTGCAAACAAACATTCTGATGAGAAAATGTGATATTGTTACGATGGAACAAAAGGGTAAAATAATACTTTTTCGTGAATGAAGTGTAGAAGAGTTATTCTTACAGGTGCTTGAGTTTAAAGACTACGAATTTCATTGTTAAGAAACGGGGATGAAGTGACCACATCAATCAACCTACATTTTGATAAAAATACTAGAAGATTCTATACACTTTTTATACTATGACAAACATTTCATTTTTTGCAATTCATTTGGGTTATTCTCGTCGACTAATTTTAAATCTCTGTCTTGCCGATTCATCATAAGTAAATTATTCGTGGAGCAATTAAATTCACGTAACGTAATACAGTAGAATAAGTTTAATAATGGTTTAATCATGAGAGACAAATTTACGCGGTAATGATGCAATGAAACTAAGATTTGATTGTCCATCAATTAATTACACTATTAGCAAAAACAGTTTTAATTGGTTGCTAAATCCTAAATAACTTTGTCCCTGGTAGAAGGAGCGACCAATTATTAGGGATACAGACTTAATAATACACCTACTGCATTCAAATGTAAGAGATCTGTGAGCCAACCACAAGTTTTTGTCTTGTTTTATTTGGGCACATTTATTGCATCTGCGGTTCGAGGTACTGTTAAAGCATTTATTTATTTATGAGATTCTCGCTTGTGCAATTTTTATTTTACTTCAAAAGGGAAAGGATTTCTTTTCATAGCAGATTGCTGTTATTGTTATTATTGGATCTCCTGGGCCGAAGGAAATTGCCTAGACTTTTGAGTATATGGATCTTGACGATGCACCCTAAGAGACCATTACTTTGGGACCCAACTGAGGCAATCCACTTGAATGATTACGGCAGTGTTCCTACAAAACCTTTATGTTTGTAACTTATAACATTCCATGCACTTTAATTAATACTTGAGTGAGGTTAAAAGCAGCTAAATATATATGGGAAACATGTGAATGCCATACCTAATAATGCACCTTGATTTGATTAGCAGTTCTTTCTCATCATCGATCGCATCATACGCATACCTGAACTATGTATGCCTTTTGTAATTAAATCCTTCCTCACACTTCTTGCTCCATAGACTTTCTGTTTCTTAAAGACATTGGATTTGCATGAGGAACCAATTAGGCTCATGGATAAAGGAAGCAATAAAAAAGAATGAGTTGCAATTTACAGGATTTGCATGAAATTCGAATAAACTTCGTTTGTCATTGGAGTACATCGGACTTAATACTTGGATGATGGAGAAAAAACTATTGTTTCAAAAGAAGGTTAATTAACTCTCCAAGAACCCTATATACATTTTGCTTAAACTTGTATAATACTCTGGCACTCTATAAGCTGTGTAATGTCTCTTGGACTATCTGTATAAGAGAACACACATCCGCCCTATCTCACCTAAAATCTGCATAAGCAATTTAAAGCCACCACAAATCCCAGAATGCGTGTAGAAGTGTGAAGAACAGTGCGTGGGTTAATTACCTGTGGGTGAATTATTTCTTAAATCCTCCACCACAAGAAACGACCTGTCTTTTACGACTGTAACACTTGTAAAAATTAGGGTAATAAAAATGTGAAAAATGCTCCTTCTTCCACTTGACAAAATAAAAATGCACCTACTTAAATGAAGCTCAGGAGTGGTTTAAATGATTTTTAACATAAAGTTATTAAAGCTCAAGCAAGGCAAGAAAACCAGGCACACAAGGCTAAATAACATGAGAAAAATTTCATACCATTGGCATCACAGAATCCACTTAAACCACATAAAATCACAGACAACACTACTATGCAAGACGATCTCTTGCTCAAGGCTCTGGAACAAGCCGTGAGACAAGATTGAAAGTTCCTTCTCTTCAACATGCTGAGATTGAAGTGATATCCGGTTGTATACACTTTGATTATTATGTAACGTTGAACGTGCTGGTGTTTTTATCCAAAGCACAAAATCCTTCACTTAATACTCACAACTACTTGTACATAACACACTGGTTGATGAAGTGATTAGCTCATTACTGTCCACGCGTTTGGCCGAACTTCCTTGTTAAGTTACCATTACCTCTTGAAGCAAAAACTCTCCTGGAAGAAAGTAAATTGAGTTAAGATCTCTTCTTGATCATCCTTTGATTTCTCTCAGATTAAAACTTCAAGGGAGAAGAGTTGATTTTATGAACGATTACAACACACCCAGGCACATCTCTGACTCCTCTTATGAGCTAATTAGCTAAGAATCCAAATGAGAACTTTCTATCCAATATTAAAGCCTACACACCAACCACAATCCACAGGTACTTCTTGGTACTTCCCAAGAGTCTCTAGTCTAGTCCACTGCCAGCACTAAACTAGATATGCATTTACAAAAATGACGATCTCCTCTACGAGAGATGCAGTAAGTCCAACAATCACTTTTGTGTATACAAAAACCAACACATTTAACACAACACCCACACTCAATAAAACTTATTCATGAGTGTGTATGAATTTACAATCCAATGTTATTATTGATCTACCTGGCAAGGTTGTATGGATATGCACCACTTGGTATTTGTTCTTAAATAGATCAATCCCCCACAAATGAAAGGGAGAAAGATTAGAACGACTCAGAGATCAACTTACAGGGATCGTCTCACGAATCCAAAAATTCCTTATGATCCAAGTGCATCCTTCTCGATGAGACTAACCAACAGGTATGAAGGCATGGATGGTGAGGAGTCAAGCTTTTTACACGAGATTCCCTACTGCTTGCTTGCATTTATTACAGGTAATACAACCAGGTAAAAGTACACTTGTTTAATAAGAATAGAATACATAGGGATGGTAGTGTCTGCAGAAGAAGAAATAGCAGTCAATGTGGTGGAAGTTTGTGTAGTGGTTGCTGCTGTAACCCTATACGATCCTCCTTAAGACATGGTCTTCCTGAGCAATGGATTTAGTTTCGTGCTTACCAAAGCAAACATAATATAACCCTTACCGGTACATACACATTAATCTCAAGTACATTAGGTAATGAAGAAGCTAGCAGGTAGTTGAAGTGCTTTTGGTTGGTTCTTCTTTATTCAATAAATTATAATGGCCTAACCCTCTTAGGTCTCAAGAGTATATTTGGTCTTACGATCATTGTTAAAGGTTCCAAAACCTCTATTTCAATAGAAAAGAATGTCACACTCTTTAAAAACAAATTACCAAGAGATACACTCATGAGATGAAGTTCAGTAAGTCTTTAGTTAACAGTCAATAAACCAAAGTACATTTAAGTTAAACTAAAACAACAATATCCACATCAAAACCCCCAAGAGGGCTGTTAAATGGCATAGGGCAACTGACAATCGAAGATTTAAGCATTTGTCCTGAGTTCTGATAATAATGGAACCCTTGATGTGATATTCATGTGTGAGTATTCACATTCACAGATCAACGATGCACAACAACCCCCTTCTTCCATTTGAATCTGTGGGTAATAAGGGGAATCCAATTTTTCGCAAGTAAACGTGAGCCCATGAATCATCGTGTGATCTTGAGATCTACAATCATAATATTAGAGCACCACTATAATCCAATGAACTCATGACATGACACAAAACAGGTCTGAATATTAAATTAAATGGAAAAGTTTACGGTTTGAATTTCGAAGCAAGACTTGAAAGGGAAGACGATAAATTGTTGGTTAAGTTGAAATTACACGGTGCAGAAGGTGACGGAGGTAACATAATTCTTGATTTGGTTATGTGCTTTTTTCTTTAGAGATTTCTTAACTATTCCTTGGAAAGATTGTACACATTACCCATGCATATTTGTTTTTTATTCAAGATGAGTAAGGTAAGTAAGGGCAAATTGGGTAAGAAGTTATTGCAGTGCATGACAAAGGGTTACACACTTCCATTTAAGGCAAGGAGTAATGATTCTACTTCAGGAACAAGCTTTTTCGTCAGTCCTTAATAGTACGAGGCCAACGCGTTGGGGTCGTACTTACTACTTCGTAAAGTTCTTTGCGGAAAAGATGGTTCTTCGAACTTGAATTTAAAGTAAAAAATGCTTGCACATAAGATTCTACAGAATTCGGAGCTTTTGTAGACAAATGGAAAAGAAGAGTTGTGGGTGTGTGATATGGATCTCCTATTATTGTACCAGAGTTTAACTTTAAGGTTCAGAAAGTTCAGAACAAAACTCGACAACTGAAAAAAGTGTTTGTCGGTGCATGTTTAAATATCATGGTCTATTGTTGCTTTGCTTAGTCTATTTTCTTGAATTAAGTCTGGAGGATCAACAACCCATGAAAAAGGCACTTAGTTGAAATAGATGGGACAATAAATTGTTTCAAGAGTTTAGGGAGGTTTTTTTATATTTTAATACATGGAACATAGAAGATGGTGAAGGCAGTTGCATTTATATGTATTACACACATGTGAGAAGGTCTTTACTATCAAACTAAAGGACTGGAGCCTGAAGACAATAAAATTTTTCTGGAACTTTGCGTGTCAATAAGATTGTGTCTTTCAAATACTGTATTAATCTTGTTGTCCCGTTAGTTAGAACTTGCATTGGAATTAAGAGGAAATCCTTTATTACGCATGCATCTCTAACAGCCTTCCACTTTTACTCATTAATAAAATAAATGAAGTAGTCGTAAAATGATCGTTAAACAGTCTACTTACACTTTTACATTAATTCCAAACGAGAACCCATAATGGCTGATGAGTTCTTAAAATCTACGAACCGTTTTGCACACTCTCTGAACCATATTAAATGAATCCTTATGAACGATAACCGAATTATAAACTTACAAAATGTGAGCAATTAACAGCAGGTTATTATTGTTCTTAAGTGGTGTTCATTACTTGTAGGTCGACCTCTTCTCAGACTGTTAAGGTTTCACACTGTGCCCTCAAAATGTAAAAATCTAAGAGATACACGTCTCCTTGCTCAGTGGGTGTCACAAAGTATCACATCAGTTTTTCTTGTTTTTTTCTACATCTCTGGTTAGTTTCAGTGTCAAGATGACATGCCAGTCAGTTCATCAACTGCGAAAGGTTTTGAAGACAAAAACCCACTCCAGAAAGTAGATCTTGACTTGGATTTACATGCATCTAAAATGCGACACTTTAATCAAGCGACTTGTCAAATGCTAATTACTTTGGTAGATTGACGAAGGCGAGACAATAACGGCTAATATGTATTCCCCGAAATAATATTGTAGGAGCTCATACTTTAATTTTAAAATTCGACCGGAAACTCAGATTACAACCGAAGCTGTACACCAGAGCATATTTCCTCGCCGTCATCTTCGAATTTTTCTTAGGTAATTTATGTCTTTAGTTTCGTGAATATTGAATATAGATAATGTAGCGTGTATCTCTCAAATATTATTGTGCATTAATGTGCATCATCTCATCGGCATCATAACGATGACAATAGGAATTGGGGATGACTTATGATTAATCTATTGCAAGTCAAAGGACATTTCAATAATGGATAATTTATTCAGAACATCGGAACTTCTCTATTCTTCTAGCGTACCGGAATGGAATGAGGAATGAATGCCTGCACACAAGCAGAGATTGATTAATTCCGAGAACCTTAATCACACGAAGGTCAGCGGTGGTCGAAATCTGTCAGATGATGTCATCTTTCTCAAAGCTCATTTTCATGCAAGGCATCTGTGACGAGTCTAACGCTACCTGAGATGTGACTGTGTGACGCAGTTAAGATGAGCTGCCAAAAGTCAAATTCAGTCTGAAGATCTAAATGACGATATGCACAGCTCAATAAACCATCACTGGAAGTGGAAACACGTGAATGAAATCGAGGTCTGCTAAATAAGTCAACTGTATAAGAAGATTTGAAAAAGGTACTCTCACTCTCCAGAGTTATCTGATTGCATATGTAATTTGTATTGAAAAATGATCACGATCTCTGCAGGATGTGTGAGAATTTGGGAAATAACAATCTCATGCATCTTCGAGATCTTTCTGGCTGTAGTGAAGACTCGAGTTGACAGTCACTGTGAGTGAAAAACAAATGGCCGCATAATATTATGTGAGTTATTTATCGTGTGATTCTAAAACACAGTTTAACTTTTGCAGTCATTAAGGGTCACTTCTTGTGCATGATACTTGAAAACACTAGAATGACTGGAGACAACACTCATTTTCCTTGTTTCCAAATGGCTACAATTGTTTAGTCAACAATCAACCACAGACTGGATTTAATTATTATTTATTTTGTGATAAACTTGTGAGTAATGTGAGTAATTCCGCTGTTATATTTTTTTCTGTTACTATAAAGGTTCTGGTATTAATCTAACTGGCTAATACATGTCACTAACATAAGTCTTGGCTTATATTATTCGATCATTCTTTGCTTCATTCCTTAGTAAAGGAACACAAAACTACGGACGCTAAGTTGGATGTGTAGAGGACTTCTTGCCTTATCTACATGCTCAGCTTTGACGAAGCTAAACTTACAGCAGCAAAGCGAAGCGGTTTGCAACTGCGAACAGCGTGCTTCATGACACCTTCTGGTTACCTCAAATACGAAACAGTGAAGCTTCGAAAGCTCGCCAAATTGCATTTTACGCTATGCGTTTCCTTGCATAAGTTTTACTTAAATATTTATTACTTTACTACAATCTGCAGGATGTACTATAGAATTAAATCGATATTTTCGAGATTATAAATATACACATTTCACATTTTCTTGTCTGCTGCACACATTCAAATCGTAATAGCACGATTGGATTTTATGATGGTACAAACATTTTAACACGCAAGTTAACAATTTAAAAAAAAAATACCACTTGAAACTAATCTGATAAACTAAATGAAAGCCAATTGTCTGCTAATTTTCATAAATATTCTGTCTATTGATATTTAAATTCAAATTCCTTTGGGATGGAAGAAAACAAACCCGATCTATTAAATCAAAAATATTCCAATGAAATAAAATCCTAGCTGAATCTGCTTAAAGGTTCTTTCAACCTCAAATCATTCGTTAATCGCTCACCTGACACAATGCCTAGTAAACCCATTTAAAGCTTAGGCTTAAAAATCACTGCCTGATTGACTACCTACACGTCCGAAGTGGTAAATGGTAACAGGAAAAACCCGATTGTCACGTTTTCATCAACAATCCATCAACAACACACAACCGGATAGATTTCGTGCCAATAATCTATTAAGTCAAATCTGCATGTGGGCAGAAATTAACTGGGAATGTCTTTCGATTTCAACTTATAGGTATCTCCAATATCCAATATGCTTTTGCGTGTCATGTCATCCGTTTCTTTTGAAAAGGTGATTTCCTTCAATTACTTCCGTGACATTTACGTCATAAACTTCGTTATCTCTGTATGTGTATTTCATTGTTTAAACAAGATTATAAAGTAATCACATCCACTCAATCTAGTTTTCACTAAATCTCAATCCATGATCCTCAAAATTCTTTGGGGTACCTGATGGATTTTTAAACAAGTATATATTATAGTTTTATCTCAAATATAAAATTCCATGTGCACATCTCAAATCCATCTAACAAACAAGCGCAAATGCTGAAAGTCCATTGTACCACATTTGATCTTTCAGTTACTTTTCAATGTAAATCAGTATATTCCGGTTTTTCATTCACATTCTTCTGGACTGTCTATAGGCAGTTGAATGATTTAGCATAATACATTAACCATGAAGAATTGGCTAAGACAACCAAATCAACTTTAATCTGGTCTTAATTCCGACTGGTAATGGAAGCTTATTCATACTTCTACGAAGTAACAGGGTGTATAATGTATAAAGTAATCTGTTCATGTAAAAATTAAAACCCCAGCTGCCCATCACCTGTTATTCGTTATGACTGATATCTCGTTTCTCAAAAGAATTCTGTCAGAAGATATAACACTCGAAAATAAATTAAACATTCTAAGAAACAAAGAAATGCTTAAGGTACAATTAAGTCTCTTGTAAAATAGCCTTTTCTTTACTCAACCTGAAATTAATTGTCCATTACATTTGATGGACCAGTCATACAGTTTCAATAATCGGAAGTCCAACACAGGAACTCATGCAGACAGGCTTCTTTGATGTCTGGTATCATTAATCTGATCGATTGCGTTCAGTCACTAGCTTGCTGGGTAGTTAATTGTGTGCAAAAATAGCTCGCTCCTCCTTGATGACGTCGTCACTAGATAGAGACAGCAAGTCTGCTGAGGTGCTCATGCAATATTAAAATAGCTTAGCGACTTGTTTGCAAGCAAGTGGCTGTTCTTGCCAAACTGCCAACTGTTTTACTTGCTAATCAACTGATCGTTCTCATTGGCAATATCGAAGCCAACGTTCTATGGTTTTGCTGAACTAGAGTTATTTACACAGCAAAGAGCAGCAATGTTTAATACTAAACAGAAGAACCTTGGAAGGCCATATATCATGCTGTGAGCGTATGGTACTTTGGTGTTCGAACACGTTCGGCGACTCAGCATTGAGCTTGTTTTCCACTTCCAAAGATAATGAATGAGCTTACGAAGCCCACAGAGATTTGTGCAAATTAAAATAACTCTCCACATGAAACTGGAATCTTCCGTAAATTGATTTTCTCATTTTTAAGTAAAAACATATCCAAACCAGTATAAAATATAAAATACAAGTAATCACAGATGAGGTCATATTTTGCATGACATAATAAACCATTCATTTTCCTGGAAGACGACACACAGAGGACTTGAATAGATGAGCGTGGATAAAACATCCTCTGGCATCTTGTACTTCTGACTTCTAGTGAAATCACGAAGTCTTTGAGAATTAAAAAATAATGGACACGCATTATTATCTTCTAACCTTAAATTCTTTCTTCGTTTAAGTAATAAAGTTTAAATTATTCTGGAAATACAGAAGATTGGATGACTGAACAAAATACTCCCAACTTGTGAGCATAATTTATATGCAATTAACAACCCATTCATCAGAAGATAATCAGCCTTCTCCCATTAAATGTAAAACCCACAGTGACCTAAAGACACAAATAATTGCTAAGTTGAATACCAAGACGCAAAAGAACCTTTGAACTCTATTAATTCTCTAAGATTCAGTCATACGACGGAAAATATAAGCTTGTAGAGTATTTTGCATATGAATCCACAAAAACTATATGATCTGTGATTAAGTACAAGCCACAAAAATCGCTGCAATTCAAGCGCAACTCTCACTGAATTTATTACTCGGAGGCAAAAATTGCGATAGAGAATAAATACACTTCATAAGCGTTTTTGCTCTGGTCAATGATGAATTCCTCTTGTTTGTGATTTATGCTAATTCACTGTACAAGGTTTATCCGCACATTTATTCTGCATGTTTTCAAAATTTAATCTTAAATTAATCTCCATTTGTGCTCATTTACGATTGTGCCTACATGCAAATTGATTTTGTGTGCAAAAAATTGATGATGATTGTTTGCACAATTTAATTATTTCTTTCGATTAACAGTCAACAGTTTTACATGCGGCAAGTCTTCCGTGAATTGTTGTTCTGGTAAATTGGTTGATCAATGGATCAAAAATTACATTGTTCCACTTCCATTAAACTAATAAGCAAGTTGTTACCCAAGTGCCACCATTCCCGGAGTTTTACTTGTCGATCTGAATTATTACATGATTTTTTGTTATATTCTATTGTTCATTGAGCAAGCACTTGATGAATTTTTATCAAGCTAATTCGAATTCTTGTAAGTCTTGTAGTATTCTCCATTATTCGCTAAAAGTTGACAAGATAATTGCCTTTAGAATGAAAATCATTGAGCCTTTAATAACGCAATTGTCTCGTTGAAGTTTAATGAATTCGTATATTATTTTATGTGAAGCACAGGCAAGATGTCCATCGCATTAAATTAGAAGTAATTTCAGTAATACGTTAACTCCTAAAGTGTTCTATTCTACAAGGAAAATCAAACTTGCCTAACATGGCTAATTGCCTCTGTAATTAGAATTTTAGATGAAAAACCATACGCATAAAACGAAAGGTGTAATTTGCAATCTCCCAGCCAAACCTTGACTTAAGTTTGGTTTAAAAAAATATCACGGATACTCTCGCATTCACTCGTGGAACGCATGCTTTTATTTAGGAATTTAATAGAAGCAGTCAACACGCAAAGTGTAGTATACTTTCTAATTACGAAAAATAAGCTGGACCCACCCACCCTTGCGGACAAATTGTCAATCTCTCTAAATGATCTTGTAACCTGACAATGGTGTATGGGGACGCACATGGCTTTAACGATTATCCCATGCAACATAATATACCCATTGAGCTTGTAATATTAATATTGTATAACCTACAAAAGATTATATTCTTATAGAGACCAGCTTGACTTGGCTGGTTTGTTAGCCATAAAAAGACAATAAAAGATTTTTTGCACAGATCTCCTTGAATGTTTTAGTCCAACTGTGAGTTATGACGTGAATGGTGCAAGTTTTCGTATTAGAACTAAACACAAGATAAGCCTGTCAAGCTCTTAGTAAATGTTGTATCGCATATCGCATAATACAAACACACATTCACATGGTTGAACT
This sequence comes from Isotomurus graminis, assembly GCA_034696565.1. NCBI lineage: Eukaryota > Metazoa > Arthropoda > Collembola > Entomobryomorpha > Isotomidae > Isotomurus > Isotomurus graminis. The sequence continues at coordinate 11,753 of JAQGAB010000325.1, read as the reverse complement.
ACGTATGTACCACAAAGTCTTGTTATTGTTATTCGCGAGAAGGAAAAACATTCCAGACTTTCATGTACGCGACTGGTTCGCGAATCCTCCGGAGTTGTTCTTTAGAACTGTTGATCATAATTAACCTTATCTACGCAACATTCTATATGCGAATCCACAACTCGACAACGTGCAATCGATGCAATGGGGTTTTGTTGTTATCCTTCACACTCAAGCAACTTCTGACTTCTCCCATATTCTACTGGGGACACACGCAGATAACATGAACTTTTAAAGTAAGCCATCGGGAAAAGTTAAATTCTGTGTTGCATACACAATTTGCATTACAATTTAATACTGTTGTGTATATGCATAGAGAGCAAAGTGTGTTTGACACAGATTGCGAGAAGCACTTGGCAATCGCATATATATTCTGTGTGTGGCTCAGACTGCCACTTGCTTTCATACGGTTGTACTTTCATCTTACTCTGCAAACTTGCCTGGCAAAGTTTGTTATGGTTATTGGGTTAAAAGTAGGTCTCGCTCGAACTGCGTGTACACGTAATAAAAATGTATAATTGACAGATCTATTCTCTGTAATATGGATCGGTATGCACTGGTCGTGATAGGAGGAACATCCAATGATTTTAAAATATATCTATCTGCAATTCCCTAATCGATTTAAATTTGTTTCTTATGCAATTATCTTAATTTTTCCTATTATACATTTGTGCATTAGCTTCACGATTAGCTACGAAGATTTATTTAATAACAAAATCCCTTCACTTTTGACAACTTAAGGTTTCTTGAGTTCCATAATGATGTGTAACAAACTCACAAAGTGTTCTCATTAGTGTATCATTCACAATTTACAAAAAGGCTCCCCTTCCCTTCCACTAGAATTGAATTTTTGAAGGCTAAAATCGCTTGTAATAAAATAAACCTTCTATAACTTCTATTGAACAGTGCGAACTGCGTGCAAATCCTTGTTACATACAATACACTTTAGTAGTAAGTACGCGTGGATGATAGGCTTTTCCCATCCAAAATTGCCCATACATAATACATAATGAATCGGGAAGGTTATCATATACACAATTTAATGTTGGTAAATCGTGATTAAGAACGAATTGCATGGATTGAGTGTTAAGTGTCGGCACGGCTTACATATCCTTTTCCAAGGCTTTTGCTACAAGAATAGCCAAGTGTACTTGTCTCACTATCATTGAACGAGATGAAGCTGAGATCAAATTGAAATTTAATTTTTTCATGCCTTACTTTTCTACACTTGTTCCACACTTAGCATTCAGACTACATCCAACCCTTCCTTCCTTTGCACACAATGAGGTGTGAATGTTACTGCATGGCCCAATACCGATAGTACCTGTGTTTCAAAGGAAGGGATATGGAATATGAAGTGGAATAAAGCTCATTATGCAGCGAGGGTGATCTCATCTTCATCGTTATCTGCAGTCTATGGACGCTTCCATGAGAGTTGCACATGAGAAATGAAATCAGCTTGCCCGTAGGCCTTGGGACTCAATCTGTCTATGTAGTTACCATGTAGGATTTGGATTCTAAACAAAAATTTGCTGTGAAACAGCTGACTGGGTCTCCTCAGACTTTGGCCACCCCTAAGGGAACTCTTCGTCTTATTCAGCTTCTATGTTTTTTCTTACATTCAGAAGCTTTCATGAATTCATGATTCTTGTCATTCCAAGCCTCTTGACTCAAGCAAGCCACATTTAATCACTACCATCAGCAGCAGCACAAAAACACACAAGAACTAAACCTTCTGCCTCATCATCTTGTACACTTTCCAATTCCAACCACCATCACCACTCTCTTACTTGTCCTTTAAATCTCACTACAATAACATTAAGCTCATCATCGTCATGTCTAAATGCATGAAACTAATAACGATGTTCTGCTACGCTTAAAAATTGCAAGACCTTCAACCTGGACAAGTAAGGTGTTGGGAGTGTGGACTCATTTAACATTGGCCAAGAACTTTTTTTACACTTTGCTGTTCTACAGCTGAACCTTCCTTTGTATGAATTTACTTTGCAACGTTGTGTACTCTGCAAAACACAGATTTTTCCTCGTTTTTGTGCTCAACACCTTTTAAGTCCTTGTATCTGAGCCAACCACATGAGAGGAGTTAAGAGAAGCCATGTATTTTTATTTCTGAGTTCTGACTTATCAACACATAAATTCATTGTATTACGCAATTGCTTTTTTACTAACTCTCACCTATTCCAACTTCATGCATAACATATGTACATTTATTCGTATTCCAAGAAGTCAAAATTTCAACTAAAATCACAACTGATGAAAAATGATATCATTTATTTCTATTTCCAAGTTTCCTCAACTACGTATCATCTGAAACGAAAGAATGGATCAAAGTACAAAAGTACACACTTAATGTGTATATTACACACTTTTTATCGGACACTGACAAACTCATACGCATATGTGTACCAACAGCAACAGCAGCTCAACAGACCTTATTATAAATATCTGTTTAAACATTCTTCATTGGCACAAAACACACTAACAATTCGTCAAAACAATTGAAAACTTTTAGTACTTATAAACTCCAAACTCAAGAGACACAGCAAAGTGTCTAAGTGAATACAAACGTCTGTGTATTATTATATTCTCTATGAACCATGTAGTGCAACTCTAATTTAGTTAAGCTCGTAAAGTTTCGCCACATTCTCATTATTCATTATTCCCTTCCATCGAACCGAATCAAACTGTACTTTTAAGTATAATTTACCAACATACAACACACACTAAGGAGTCAAGTAAGTTTGGATACAGAGAGACGCTTCTGTACATATATATATCCATCTCATCATTCCCATCCACACAGTTGTTTATGCTTCACCAGACTTAATAACAACAACACACACGTATATAAAAATCCGCACTCTGCCTCTTTAACTGGTTTGTCTAATGCATAAAACATTTTCATATAATCCAAATCCACTACTGACAAGCGTTCTAAACAGATGGAAGAATTCCCTTGTCCAACCCGTTCCTTCTCTCCCATGCAATGGTAAATCCTTCTTTTTCATATACAAGCAGCCCCAGAAGTGTGTTGGCTGAAGTGAGAGTAACAGTATTGTATCCTGCTCACTCCAAGTCAATGTAGGTGCCTGTGTGTTGTGGAAGTATACACCATTCCATCATTAAATAACCCTTCCATTAAAAGGCACATCTAGTTACAGTTAATAAGTCCTGAGAGTGAGACTTAAGTTCAAGTGTAAAATCTGCATGAGAGACACTATAGTATTGATTGAGTGTAACTTACACGCAAAAGAGAAAGAGACTTGAGGAAAGCATATATACATCCCAAGGTGAAAGCACCCCCATAGACACGATTCGCAATTCCGAACTTCGGATTGCTCACACGTAAAACAGTCTTCTCTGCAACAACCCACACACACACACGAAAAATATATTTCGTTGTTGGTGTGTGTGTGTGTACCAAACAGTTCGAACCTTTTTCTGCAGCAGTAATACAGCACCCCAGGAGAGAGAGAGAGGTTGAGCCGTATATTTATATATTCGGGATATTATGGTGGTCTATAGGGCTGACACGGAGAAAATATATCCTATAGATAAAGAAGTCCCTGTGAAAGTCTATTCAACTCATCAATGCTGTTCTATAGAACTTCATTTGTCACTTGGAACCATTAGTAGCTACAGTACCACTGGTCCAATAACAACTCCGTACCAGCTGAAGAAAAGTCCAGCTGAGGACTTTTAAATATGTTGTATTCAGTGTGAATCTTCTTCGTCTTTAACTCGGTACATGGCTAGTTCTCCTGGAGGAACATTTCCTACTGCAAGTGGGGGATGAAAGGTAAGAGTGATAGTTTTAAAAGTCTTTAATAAATTAAATACAGAGTTCTTGGTTGAATTCGCATTAACACTTGGCAGTGTATAAGTTCTTTCCATCCCACAATTCGCAATCATACATTGTGCACCATTATCAGACCACATCAACCATCATAAGTCAGAGAGTGACTTGTCCTGTTATAATAATTGGACTTGTGACGTAGTGGTTTATGTCTGCCCAAGAAAAAGAGAGTAACATCTTTTGACATTTCGTACAGGAATACATACAACATCCATCCTGCTGTTTGCTGGTGGTGTATAAGAAAGAGTCCTCAATTTTACACCAATTGCATTTAACCATTAACAATCACGATGAGATAGCAGTGGACTCATTGTTGGATGGAAAGTTGGGAAACAGACTTCACGTATATTGCAGTCTTTGTCTGCTCGTTTAATGTGCATTGCACAGATGTAGGATTAAACGCAGTGGTGGTAAGCAAGCAGTGAATCTGTGAATCCATCATCATCGTCATAGGGTTACTTTTTACAAGTCCTCATGATGTGCACAATAGCCATAGCACAATGTACATTCACTTCTCCCTGCCTGTGAAGTAACTCTTTAGGTAGGGGAGTGTGCATACTCTACTTCAGATAATAATAGGCTTCGCAGAGGTACATTGCTGCATAGAAACAAAGTTCATTCGTATGTATGTAGTTTATATCCTATACATCTATCAAGAAGAAGTTAAAGTACTGTTGTTTTTGCTAGTATCCCTTTTCATAAGTCCTATACAAGAAATTGGATATACCTTTAATTGTTTCAGCCCAAGTAAATTGTGGTTTGTGTGTGAATGATTGTGTTATACACGCATTATTTCATACACGCCGAATTTAATAAGTCAAAGCCAAGAAGTAGAGGATAAAATAGTATAGAGTATACCTGCAGAGCATGTAGACCTAGAGAGATTATTTAATTAGTGGTCAGGAACTATAATAATAAAGGAAAAATAAAAGTTTCTCTTTGTGATTCGCGAGAGTTGCAACTTCGCAAGCATAACCAGGCAGACAGGTAGATAAGTAAAGGTAATGCAAGGCTTGTGTGTACCTGCAGCAGTAAGTAGGTGTATAGGAGCTTTACTGCAGAAATGGGATCACATTTATATTAGCACATAATTTTGCATACTCTCAAAACCTCATGCATGTATACATTTTGCATATTATGTGCAACGAGACGTGTATAATAAGATGTAGGGGGGAAATGAATACTGTGAGACGTTTGTTCTGACATTTTGTGAACGCGTGTCTCCACAATGTAAATGCGATGTGCCAAGGTTAGTAAATAAGGTTTATTGGGATAAGGTTATTTAGCTTGGATGGTTGGAGAGAGGAGACAATGATAAAGTGACAGATTGGGGTAATGAATTTGACAGCTAGTCTCCGATATTGGTTATATCAATTGGAAGGCGCATGTTATTCATACTTTCACTTCCGGGGAATACCGGATTGCTCTGTAGCAGTAGGCGTACGAGAGTGTGATGATTCCCTTGTGTGTTAATAATACACAGTTGGATGATTCAAAGTAGATTTGAAAATCTTTAAGCTTTAAAGAGCCTGAAGGCATTATAGGATTTGCACTGCATTAAAACCAGCCAAGACGGTCTAACAATACGTCTCACCGTCATTGGTCGTGTGAGTGTGAATCATCTTTTTACCAAGAATCCGTAAAATGGTTTAGCCTTTTTCGTTCATTTCTTACATCATGATCATTCTCTACATGAGGGTGAACACTAGTGAACAGAAAGTACACAGAGGTCATTTATACGGAACAAACCTACCACGTTACATTAATTGCTCCTGGGAATAAACGTACGGCAAGTTTTGTGAATTCATTGCGCAGTTCACTGTAAAAATTTACTTACAAAATCAAATCAAGAATTCATATTAGTAATCAAGCCACATCTACCTTACAGTAGAAAAAAAATCCCCTTAAATATATTGTAAAGCCCTCAAGATTCACATACGCCATAAACAAACATAATACCAATTCGTTCCTCTGTGTGTGTAGCACATTGCTATTAGAAATAAGTTGGAAGCTTTCAAAATACTCGAGAAGCTGGTCGACAACACAATTTGAGATTTTCTTACTTCAAAAGTTCTTTACTAAATGTGTCATGCGTTCCAGTTCCACAGCTGAACACAATTGACTCCTCCAGTCCTCCAAGATAATCTTTTATGAGCACGAACAAGAACAAGGTCTCTCTCTCATGTCTCTCGCAATCAGTCTCTCGGTGTGTCTGCATTTTAGGTTTATCATATATTTGTGCAAACCATTCTCTAGTCTGAAAGTCTGACTTATTTATTGAAAGTTCGGGTAGGCCACATAAACCTGAATGACAGTCCCCACACTGCTTTTTGGCTTTTTAAACAACCTCTCAGGATACAAAAATGTATTGATTTAACTACCCATTTCCATACATACGCGAATTGATTCTATTCAAACTGTACATTCATTATTCAATCCTGTTCATGCTAAACTGTTTGTACATTACGCATTAATTGAGGTCAGCCTGTAACTTGTGACTTATATTTTGTGTCTGTTTCCCTTATTTGTTTCAGATGGGTATTTAAATGACTAGTAAGGATGAGGAGGTCACCGTTGAAGGAAGGAGTGTCGATAAGTGAAGCCAAAATACGAGAAAAGCGTGTATTATCCTCATCGACTATTAGTATCCATACTACTACCTCAAGCAACTTCTCCAGCAACGGTAGTGAACCTGGACGTGATGATGAAAATGTTGAGGGACTACAAGACAAAATGGATCGCCAGAGCTGACCTAGTTTAATAAGCTTGGAGGTTGCGGAATCGAATTGGCTTGATTAACTCAATTCGATTCTGATTATCACATCTCTAACTTCCCTGTGTGTTTGGTGCAATCAACGGAGTGTTTCACGTATTCAAGGTAAGTGTCCATTAGGACAAGAGAGTGATTGATCCCTTTAGCATTTGACATTATTAGGGAGTCATTACATTTACATAGGATTAATGAGGAGAGTTCTTCATTGCAAAAGTGATTAGTGAGTAATGTTCATTGGAATTTCCAAGTCAGTCTCCCTCCAAAAGTTCATTGTTTCAGTTTACAAAGGCTTCATAATAGAATCCACATTCCTTTAAAACTGCAAATGACAAGGATTAAGGGGATAAGAGACACAGTTTCGGATCTGAGGGTTGCTGCTGAAGCCCCCAAGCCCATGCTGAAATAGTATTTAAGTACTTCCTTATTACTCAAAGTATCTTATCTTGTATGTCCCATTCACCACACTTTATTTGGGAGAGTCACATAGACGAATAGACGAATCATGTCTACTACTACGTTTGTACGTAACTGATTTACGACGAAATGACGATTGCTTTTCATACTCTTTCCCTGTAGAGTTTATCAAGTTCAAACCCTATCACCGGAATCAGCGTGTAATAGTGTTATAGAACACAGTAGTGTTTTAAAAAGGAACGGGAAAGTATTTCATTACATCCACTTTGAAATTCATCGACCTCTAGTTTAGAATTCTCATATATCGTCACTTTTCATGTGACAAGGCTGTGCCTGTCTTTGTCCTGAATCTTCCAACTTTCCAAGTAGTAGAAAACTTCCATTCCTACTCAAAGCTTCTTCTTGTGCCAGTTCCAGTCTTCCTGAAGTAGTTCGATCACTTCTCCTGGTGTTGACTTAACCTGCGTGAGAATTTCACGCTGCACACTGGCAGATCAATGTCCAAAGGTTAGTTGAATGGAAGAAATAATCACATTATTACCCGAAGGTTCTGTTGATATGCTCAGTTGGATATATATTACATACACACGTATGTTATCCTTATTGATCATAACAAACTATATCAAGAGTTGTTGAGCCATAATAAACAATCAACAAGGTGCTGCTGAAGCTGAAGTAGCACACACAGTTCAACAGCTATTGAATTATGCTCACTATATCGTTCTTCCTCTTTCGTGTGAGGTTGTTAAAAAATCCATTAAGTCTTTATTTTTGTGAACCAGTCGAACAATTATAATTAATCTTTGGTATACCTCTCGTAATCTCAGATTAGGTATTGAGCGTAGTACTGCATATACTGTCTCTTGTGAGGGCAGAGATAGTATCTTCTTGTGAAATTGTCACTAAAAAGATTGTACATAGGCCTCGGTACTAAATTAAAATTCATACAATGAAGTTAACGCATTGACAAGAATATATCTGACATTATACCAGCACGTATCCCAATTATCATTGAATTGCTAACAGTTGCGTAAGGAGATACGCTTTTGTGTGTACTAAGCACTCTCACACTGAGGTAGGTATATCATTGCATGTAGCTAACTGATTTGCAGATTGCAAAAGAGCAAATGATGAGATGTACTTGAATTACACTTCTTGCATAGATCATTTTACTTCACGGTGTATAGTCACACTCCACTACTTGCAGCTTGTGACTTTTGTCCACTTGCAGACAAACAGTAGATAGGTGAATATGGTAGAAATTGCAGGGATGTAAAGCACATATAGGCTTAAAGTAAAAAATAACTCTTAGGAGTTTGGACAGTCCTATTCTCATCATCATGAAAAGGAAACATACAACCAGTGAGCCAGAATTAGGAGGAAAAGTAATAAAATTCTACAAGTTTAAAGTGATAGAGATGAGTTACTAGATAATTGTTAGTACTGCGTTTGCTTTCATACGTGAAGGAATCTAATAATGACAGTCTTGATTTTGTGAATTTCAGATGCACTCAGTAGACGTGGAGCCTGAGCCTCAAGAGATCCTTCTTGACTTGGGGCTGCTGATAGTAGAAGGGCGACAAGCGAATCATACATCCGCTAAAGGATTTGAAGAAGGTCCTCATTGTTTACGACAGTTTCAGAAGGCACCTAGGAATCATTCTTGCACTAGTGGAAATCACTTGGTAATGATACGATGAGGAATTTGCATGCAATGGGAATTATGCAATAAGTTGACCTTTGATTGATTTGTTTCTTTTAGTGCATTCGGGAAGAAGCTTTTAGGAAACATGTGGATGTCTTGTGGAGAAACAACGTTCCTTTATGCATAGAAGTGTTGCTTTGCTCGGACTGTCCTTGTGGGAAGGAGAAGGCAGGGTCGCCAGAAGTGTCGCCGTTACCTGATCCAGGCTACATCCTGTTGGAACAATGGACCATTTCATCTTGTGGCAAGAGAGCTGTGGACAACGCACGGGCTTCCAGTCCCGGACCAGGAATTACTAACGGACGCAGCATTCTCCATGCAGTGAGATCATTCCTTCATTTCTCGCAGTTGTCTGCTTGGTTTGCTGTGTCGAAGGGAGACAATCCGAAGAATGTCATGTACCGAGTTACCATTCCAGGGGAAAATTTTGCGTCCAAATTCTCTCAGACTCCAGTGGACCATGAATTTCCAACTGTGCATTTCAAGAATCATGTTCTGAAGGTGAGGGTTGTAGTTTTAGAAAAGAATTATATCGAAAACTGTGTCTCTTGATATTTGGAGATCGTTCTAATCCAATTACCATTTGTTTGTAGGTTAATGTCAAATCCTTGCCAAGAGTGGGGAATGTGCCATCAGTGAGCTGTCTCAATTCGGTTTGTTCCACTCGAAGTCAAGCCAAAAGAAGTCAGAGCCCACCAATTGGGGAGATTATAGGAGGATTTGGTCCGAATCGTTCAATGGTCTCACCTCCACGATTCCTGGGAGCTGTGTTGTCTACACCGAATAATAATCGATGGAAATGTCGGAATATAAGAAGCAGGGAGACTTTATGTGCGACCGAGAGTCCTAAGCGGAAAGGATGCGGAAGTAGTGGGTGTAATAATAGCATAGCAGGTGGAAGATTAGATTACAACAAGGAATATGAGAGTGATGAAGGTTCCCGAAGTCCCGAATTGCAGCAGCAGAATGAATCAGAGACAGTCTCATCATCTGAAGGAGAGCAAGGACAAAGTGATAGCGTAACTGTATCTGGAGAAGGTGAAGAAGAAGACGAGAAACCAAAGAAATGCAGGACTAAGACACGTCCAAACGCTACCACCGATCCGGAAGACTTGGTTCTTAATTTGGGATCTGCAGCCACAAGAGTATTTAACAAGCCATCTGGACTTCCTCTCACGTCCAGTCCTGCTCCACTTAGGAAAGGCCAAGATCGGTTTGACTTTGATTCCAGTTTGGTCTCTGCAACGAGAATCACTTCACGATTTCGTAGGGGATGTCATCCTCCAAGGTAAATTGTGGGACTTGGTGTTCATTCAAGGAATTTAGTTACTAACGAACTAAGACACTTAATCCGTGTTTGTACGTATTCCTTAGATTCTCGGAAGCAACTCGAGCTCTTGTTGGGACATTCGAGGAATCTGTTCTGAATGGTCGCATAGAACCCGTGTCAACTGTCCAAGGCTTCACAGCAGAAATTGGTGCTAGTGGTTCATTTTGTCCTAGACATATTCATCTTCCAGTCACAGTGTTTTTCTACACATTCTGTGACAACGATAAAATCTCAACTCCATACCTGGTAAGCTGCAATTCAGTTAATAGATCAAGTGATGTATGTTTTATAAAACTTGTACACATGTCTAACTCGACGTTTCCTTTTTTCCAGGCCCACGTAGACCTTGGGGAACAAGGGTACTGCGTGCCCAGAAAGGGAACAGTACAAGTAACACTATTTAATCCACTTCGAACTGTGATCAAGATGTTTGTTGTACAATTTAATTTAGAAAATATGCCAAGTAACTCTCAAACATTTTTGCGTCAACGGACGTACTTCATGCCTCTTGGGGAATCCGATAGTCACCCTAATGCACAGAAGTGGCTCCGATACCTCATTCATCTCAGATTCGCTTCAAACGCTGACGGCCAGATCTTTCTTCACACTGATGTACGAATGGTTATTTTTCGGAAGTCCGACGCGGACACAGCTACTGGATTTGACATGTCCCCCCATGAACTTCGCTCCTTTACGTATGCCCCACAAAATCCCAATTACAGTTCTCGCATTTTGTCACCTTCGTCCACGTCGCAGCAGCGTTCTGAATCGTCTCGTAAATCACAAGCTTCATTACTTTCCACAAGCCCTTCTACGTCTTTCCCAAGTTCATCATCCCCCAAGTCATTCTCAAAATCCAAAGTCCAAGTCAGCTATGATAACTCGTATGAATCCTACGATACCTACCGACAGTATGATGAGCGTGAGTATGTAAACGAAAGCTACGATGAAATGGAAAATCCTGAAATTCAGAGTAACATGCAGCAGCAACGAGTCTCTGTACCGTAGGAGAACATTATTAAGAATATACATTACAGATTGTCAACCGTCCCAAACATGTGTGTATGAATGCAAAAACACATCAAGACTAAAGAATTCACCAACAACACAAATCCGAAACCAACCAAAAAGCCCAGAAACCTGGAAATCCCAGTGAACCACTTCAACTATAAAAGTGTCGAGTCTCCCAAGAAATCTATAGAGGCATCACTTGAAGATTAATACTTCATTGTTAAGTACAACTACATTAAAATAATTTTGTTGATTACTCGCTAATGTTCAGAGCTTGGTTATTCGCGTTCATAAATTCAAGAAAATAATCAAACCTGAGATTGGAATGACCCTAATTACTCTATAGGAGTCAGTGATTATATTACGAAAGTTCCAACATGAATGGTGTCAACTGTATCCATTGATCTGATACTTAAAGAAATAATCTGTGAGCACGTTAATTGGAAGTCCTGCAGCGAGTTTTTAAGTCTACAATATGCAATGCGAGGCACAGGAAAAGGGGATAAAGGTCAAAAGGCCTTTTAGAGTGAGAGTTTAATTGTATATATACTACCAAACTATGACGAATGTCTTAAATGTCAGGATATTCTTAGAATCAGGTGTATAT
>JAQGAB010000324.1:0-30598 GCA_034696565.1 Isotomurus graminis | reverse complement strand
TTATTCTGCTTGACGGTCACTAGGGACATCAGTAATGTAAAAGTAATGCTGCCTAACCACAGGTATCTACACCACTTATTTCTTTATCAATTCGTACAACTTGTTTTATTGATTCCAGTCTTGTCTCAGTTTTTGAAGCATTCCGTGTATTTTATATACACGAGGCATTACTTATAATGATTAAAGTTACAAAGCAGATTACAAGGTTAGGTAATAAAGATAGCGATAAGCAAAAGGATAAAATCAGTAAGAAAACACATACTTTACATTTAAAATTTACCTTGAGCATTTCACCGACTCTTTAATAGCAGCAACTGGACAAAAAAGCAATCATACATCTTATAAGCAATTCAACTGCAGATCCCATTAAACAAAATGTAGACGTGTAACAATAATTTGTAACCCTTGTCGCGAAAAAAGCAAGCCGACTTCATTAACTATTGAACACAGTGATGATCAAGCAGGATCTCTTAAGTACGACTGCGAGTCACCTCTTGTAATTATAACAATAAAGACTACCACAAATTCGTAGCATTGTATTACACATGAATGCTTAAGTCGTGAGAAGTGATTCTTTAATTGCAATCTCAAGTAATATTCCGCATAATTTACGTCTACGTCTCCTGTAAACGTGCAATAAAATGTTAATCACAGTGTAATTGCTTAAGTTGCAGTTTAAAAGAGGATATAAACTGAACTGGCCATTTAGTCCGAAACAGCTCGTATTTGAATGAGTGAACTTTTAGAGAAAATGAGAGTTCATCAGGTTACTCTCACACTTACCACTTGTTTAGTACTTGTCTCGCAAGTAGTGGGGATTTATTCAATAACCTTTCTTGAGGACACTACGCTTACTAAACAACAATCAATCACATTTCAAAAGGTACGCCGCATCCTACATTTAATCCTGTACAGTTCAATAATCGTTTCTTTCTGCAGTTCAAAGATCAAGTGACTCTTAAAGTAGAAAAGAAATGGATGAAAGACGACTTGTATCTCCTAAGATTCCTCAAAGGTTTGTGTTTTAGAGTTAACACAACTTTTTCATGGGAATCTAACTTAATCCATTGTACTTCGAGCTAAAACCTTCGACCTTCCTTGGGCTGTGGAATTCCTTAACTCTGTAAATTACTTATTTCCTTATTTGTAATGAAAAAAAGAAGTATTTACTGTGTTGTTCTGAGCATATAAATTGGTGGAAGGATAACATTAACTCCATAGAGGACGAGGAGTGGTCTGATCTACAAAAGGATTATCATTACGACATCAATCGTCGCGATAAAGAAGGACGAGTTAGTTCTTTTTTATTTTAAAGCTTTACAATATTGTAAATATTCAAATGTCGTTGATTTCCAAGAAACTGCATTTTCACATTGGTTTGGAATTGAATGGTATTTTATTTTGTATTTTCATTTAATAATGGACATCATAATTGCAAACACCGCAGTCTAATAAAAACTTTCTACAAACATCTCATGTTTCGCACACTGGACCCAAGACATACCGATGGGGCTCCAGGTCACCACAATTTTGATTTTGCCAACATCCGTTAGAATTCATTGCCTGACAATTCCATCCACGGTCGTCAACACGAGGCTGACCAGAGCACCAAGGCAGATAGGTTAGAACATCACCATCAAAAAGAGACCGCCAAGTATTTTCGCTTCCATGGTCAACCCCTCTCAAGTAGAAGAAAGTGATTTATACATATATTCATATTATGGAACAATTAGACTAACTGGTAATAATTAACTGGTGTGTCTAATTCAATCTTACGTGAGTACACCCCGGATAAGAGATATTGGCTTAGCAAGTTCCTCTGTTTTACGCTAGTGACTGCGGCTAGTTTCATTTCATACGAGTGACAAAAGTCTAGACTCTGACTCCAGGACATCTGAAATATTAATGTATAACACTTAATGTTTTCCAACCAGTTTTGACGTTTTACTACTCCGTACTCTTGCATCTGTAGGGTAGAATGTTTTTCCGTCCACTGAACCAATAAAATCTATACTCTGGGTGGCAGAGATGTTCCTTTTGTAGAGATTATCCGTAGCCTCGATAGACATGGGCACTGCAAATATTAACAAATATTAAAAGAACTATAAGGCAAAACCTTCTTCAGTCGACCAACAATTGTAAACGTGTTACCATCGCTAATCTTGGCCAGTTCAATTCCCACGATGCCTGTGGATATTACAATTAAATACAAAACAGTTAAATTAGCCATGTCGATTTTTGTTTAAAACTAAAACTAAGTAGTCAAATATGGAACGGATTTTATAATGAAATACCTTCCACTGTTTTATATTAAGTGCAGCTTACGAATGAACTAGGTTAACTGTGGTTCATTGTGTGAGCAATCTTTTGAGTCTTTCATAGATAAGTCGTTTGTTCTAAACATTAAAAAACATTTTGTTTCAATGATCAATTGAATATAAGATATGATATGTCAGATAGGAATTCTTTGTTAACTGTCCTTACAGTTCTTAACAAATGACCGAACTCAAATGAAATGTATGTGGTCGAAAAAAGTCATATTTTACAATCGGTGTAAACCCTGTTAAAATGAAATTATTAGAAAACCGTTTTCACAGGAGTTCCTACAAGAACATGTAGAATCTTTCCTGAAAAAATTTCCGAAATCCGAAACACCGAATTCGGGACCTTTTAAACCCCGAATTCACTATAACTCGGTTATTATAAATAATTTTGGAAAACTTCCAAATCAACATTCCCCTTAAAACTTATGAGAAACGTAATGCCGTTTAAAAAAAACCTAAAAATTAAAAAAATTGGCAAATACCCGGGTACTCTTCGGTGCCCGATTTAGCCCGGTTCCTGTTGCCTGCGCATCATGAAATTTTTATATTAGGTCAATGTAAGTATTTCATTAGACATACTGAAATTTCATGATGCGCAGGCAACAGGAACCGGGTCAAATCGGTCACGGAAGAGTACCCGGGTATTTGCCACTTTGTTTAACTTTTCGGTTTTTTTTAAACGGCATTACGTTTGTCATAAGTTTTAAGGGGAACGTTGATTTGGAAGTTTTCCAAAATTCTTTATAATAACCGAGTTATAGTGAATTCGGTGTTTTCAAAAACCCGAATTCGGTGTTTCAGATTTCAGACATTTTTTCAGGAATTGTTCTACATGTCTTTCTAGGAACTCCTGTGAAAACGGTTTTTGAATAAGTTGATTAGAACAGATTTTAAAAATTATGACTCGAGGTCCACCACTGCATTTCATTTGATTTCGGTCAAATGTGTATTACAAATGTAAACCTTTTATAAGCAAACATAATACAAGTATGATTATGTGAACTGGAATAAATACACTGATGTTTGGGAAAAGCTGTACACTACTCAAAAATTTTCATTTCATTTATTTGAAGATAAACTTAGAAATAACACCGCCTTATCCAATCCAGCATGATTTTTGCAAATCAGTTAATCCTTGCAAGCTTATCTTGTAACGCAAAACAAACATTTACCTCTCATACAAATTAGAGGAGCTGCGTATGAATTGCACTGTGTGAAATATCATGTAACATTCATCAGAGGCATCTTCTTTAAATAATTCTACGGTTTTCCCCAAGTGTCTGGGTCGAGTAATAAAGTTGAATAGAATTGTAATTGTGTCTTAATTATCAATTATTGAATGAGGGGTCCATTCATCTATTATCTTCAGCAATCCCAGCGAATCAAGCGTACCAATAAATTCACTGCTCAGCTACACAGATGATGATGAAAAACAAGGTAGATAGTGCAACAAGTCCAATTGACTTGACCATAGGTAATCAGGGCATACCTGTGTGTCATGAGTCTTATCAATTAAACCCAGTGGAATGATATTGTACGCGAGGAGTATATGAAATTAACTTGATGGAGTCAGGAACTTGTGCTGTAAGAGGAATTCAAATCTAATTAAAGTGAAATCTTTTAATCCGAATGAATTACGTTTTTCTTTTATGAATGAGTTAAAAATTCTTAAATCCATTAAATAATTCTAATAAACAATAATAAACTCTGTTTGTGTATCTGACGAATCAGGATTGACTTACTGAGTGAGAATATAGGATAAAATATTGCTGAACTTATGAGAGCTTGCACACCCACGGAACATATTTCATATAATATTCACTTACTTAAGCAAACAGTTGGGTCTTATTGAAGAGAAGAATAACGGTGTAGAATTCATTAACAATTAACCTATTATTTTTATTCGTCTTCGGTGGAAGTAGAAAAATGTTTTGAACCAATAGAAGACGGAAGCTGGTCTGGAACCGGAGAACACGAAAAGTACGGACCGCATTGGATATATTTTATAACACAAATCTGATCTGGACCGCAAACAAAAGACTCCGGGAGGAGTTGCTGCAAAGTATCTGTTAATTATTGGCTCTACAATGAAATTCAACAAGAATTGACACATGTATGTGTGTACAAGTGCTTTCCACATAAAGGGCATTAAAAGTATTATGTTCCTCGAATTAAATTAACAAGACATTGTTAATGACAAGGGATAGCTAATCAATTCAATATTACGTCTTCCCCTCCACTCTCAATTGCAATTAAACATTAAGACACAATCCTACAGACCTTCCATTAATTTAAACAGCCTATATTTAAGCATTTAAGCCTCAATGGCATTTCCAGCGTTGATCCTCCCGAATCCAAAAGTAATGTTGGGCCACTCGGAATTTCCACAACTTCTGTCAATCTCCGATAAAGTAGATCTATCTCCAGTGGATGTAAGTCGCTCAAAGACTTCTTCATTAGTGGCATCAGGAGTTTCAGAAATGTACAAAGCAATCGCTCCAGCAACAAAAGGAGTGACTACCGAAGTCCCCGAGTGAGCAACGTACAAGTCAAGTTTAGGATGTCCAGCTGAAACAATCTCAACACCCGGAGCTGACATACGCCAGCTTTCGGAGCGGAGCCGGCTTTCGTACGCCACTGTTGGAAGATCCTCTGGACGAAAACTCAGCCATGACGTCATTAATTTCCGTCGCTCCAACGGAGATCACGCCTTCCTGGTCTCCAGTCTCCAGGGGAATGGACACTGTTGCATTCAGGCCCATCGTTTCCAATAGAAAACACTGGAATTATATTTGCCAATCTCTAAGCGGAAGCCGCGTCGTTAAACCAAGGATTGTCGACCTTTCCTCCCCAAGAGTTAATTACAATATTCGGCCGCGGTGTAATGTTTAACATCCACTGAGCACAATAGAGAAGGAAGTCGTCGTATCCCGAACTAAAGGCAGAGAGTCCCCAGCACGCAATCCACTTTGCTTCAGGAGTCACTCCGATTCCGTTCTTGGTTCCTACGGCAATTCCCATGACGTGAGTTCCGTGTCCGGTAAAGTCTTCTGGGAAATCGCTTTGCATGTACGGATCGACCAACGCCCCTCCGTAGTTGTCTCGTTATGCCTCGTGACCTAAACTCACGCCAGTGTCGATAATTCCTACGACTACTCCGATCCTCTGAGTTTAAAGGGAATATTGAAATGTGTGAAATGTATGAGTTAATTCGGATGAGACGGATGGAAACGTACCGTGTGACATTCCACGCTCGTTTTGTGTCGATTTTCTGTGCACCCCATTGAAGGCCTTGACCCTTTGAGACGTCAGTGACCTGGGTCGACACTGGACTTGTGGTGGAAGTTACAATGGGTTCTTGGCTAAGAAAGTCTTCTGGAATAGCTGCGAGAGCGGCGACGAGATCCTTGTCAGCGTTGACTACTCGAATAAAGTTTGTTATCCAAAAGGTTTTCATGTCAGCTTGGCTCTTTCCCCTCAGAGATAGTAGGTCAAGAAAAGGTCGCTGGGCTGCAGAGGTTTCTTGTTTGAGTTCCATAATCATCCTCTGTACTTAAGCTTCTCCTTTAAGTTCCAAGACGTCGGATGAATTGAAGACACTGGAGATGGAAGGAAGATAGATAGAGATGTCCAAGGATTCTTTTACGTCAAGTCTCTTGTGCAGCGAGGGACTCACACTTCCTCCCTCAACCGAAGAAACTACGAACACAATCAGGACGAGACCAATCAACAGCTTCATTCTGGAAAGAACCAACTTGACACACTGGGTTGGATCTAAATCCTTGTTCGTATTATATACGCGGATTTGAAGATTAGTAAACCATTTCGTTACATTCTTCCTTTGCGATCTGTTACAAATGGTCGGACGGATTAAGCGTATCTTATCAAAAATTCTGTACCGCTTATATAACTGAATGAACTGGAAATTGCCATTAGAATGCAGGAATGCCAGTATTCCGCAGTAACATAAACCGTGTGTAAAGATAACGAAATAAACCAAAGATACACCGGGACAGTCTCTACAAGCATTGCGAACAATCTTCTTTGTGACTATCCATTATAAGATTGAAGATTAATATCCCTATGACGAATGGTATTCTTGAAACTTGTTAAACCGAGATTAATCCATCCAAAAAGTCTGTTCATATTAACAGTGTTGCGTCTAGAAATATAAAGTGTCAAGTTTAAGTATAACTTAAAACGGACACAAACTAACAGAAAACACCCAACTTATTAGCAACAACTGCAAATAATCCCTTAGCAGACTAATTTATTTAAGGGCAGAGAAGAATATTCACTTAATCATCTTTTAGCTTCATCCTATGAAAAGTGTAGGATTTATTTAATCACATTACAAGGTCTATTAAATAAAACATTACGGATACCCGTTTACAATTAGATTAAGAAATACCATCAGATTCTTTAATGTCCCCAGATGGTATCTACATTTTGCAACCAATCCAAAGAACACACGGTAGCACCGCAGTATCCCCAGGAGCCACTTTCGAGATAGCACTGGAAAAATATTTAAGTTTCCAGTCAACAACATTCATGTTCGTTTAAGTTACTTGCACAATATATCAGTATGCATTTTAACATACCCATTTGTACTTCTGGCCACGCCTTTTACACTTATGGTCGCTTCTATAAGGCTGCATGATCCTTGTAATCGACGCCTTCTCTTGGGGAACAGTAGTCCCAATGCCCGTAAACAACAGTCCGGTGAAGGTATGTTGTTTTCTTCATTCCAATATATTATTTAACTTACGATGACCAACAGCGTGTCCTACACACATAATTCGACAGTTTTGTTAGTTTGTAATATCACCAAGATGAAGTTTGATCCCAATTAACCATATGATCCTATTTGGTCAGCATTTGTCAACTGGTGGAAATTTCCCAGTATTACAAACGAAACGACTGCGAATTTACATAGACGCATTATGGACTGTGATTGTGTTTTATTGTCAACTGTGACTTATGTGCCGTACCGAAATGAAATGCCACGTTATCTTGATCTCTTTGTCATTACTACCCAGTTCAACATAAACCTTAGCAATCGACAACAGATATCAATACCAGAATGCGCATTTCCAATATCAAGTGATTGTATTGTCCTATCAAATGCTTTGATTTTTTTTCGTGCCTATTTGCACTCTCATTTATTTTTCCGTATTTTAACCTACGGTTTTCGTGTGTTATTATTTAGACCCCAACAACATTTCTGTTTACATCCCCAGTGGAGAGTATTAAACATTCTTTAGCAGCACAGTAGAGATTCCTATTAATCGAAGGCCGCAATTAGTTAGTTTCTCGAAAAATAACACGACTTTCATATTCGAATCGAGAAAGCTGAAGTTATAAACAAAACGTGTTAAAAAATCTTTATTTTTTATTATAACCGTCACGCAATCTAATCACGCCCCCGCCACATCAATGAGGTTGTTTTACGTTTCATTTATCAGTTTCAAGGACATTGTTTTTGGAAAAAATTCTTTTCGAATTTTCAGTCAACTTTGTATCATATAAATGTGGATGCGTCTTACCCATCGACTTTAAGCGGAAGGATTATGTAAAGTATTTTGATGCCGTATAATGAATTGAGCAGTTTAAACAAACCTTTGTTTGGCGTTTCAGAAGATGTTTCAACACATATGGGGCGTTAAACCATGTGTGTTGAGTAATCCTTGACAGGTGTAAAAATTACAAATATATATTTTAATGTTACAACTGTAAAGCTAAGAGCTGCTCTCTTTACATATTATGCTAACTATTAAGACACTAACTCACTAAAACAGTGTTAATCCATATTGCACTTAAAGTGTCGGCAAAGTAAGTAGGCCGGAGGTACATTTTCCACGCTTGTATCGCACAGATCTATTTTTAAAATTGAAAATTAGTACTACCAGTACGGACTATTTATTGATACTACCTTCATAATTGTAACCGAAATTACAGAGTTTAGAGAACCCCATCTAGCTGAAATATTTATATTGTTGTTAATATTTAAAGCGAAACTTCAGGCATAACTTATAATTAATTAATTGCGGAAAAAACATACACACCTTTAAACAAAAATTAATTCGCTTACGAATCAAGTGAATGCATTGAGAATACGCGCCTATATGGTTACCTTCTAATATAAACACAATTAAAGACAGAAGTAAACCACCTCCAAGTAGAGCAAACTGCACAACTATGTTTCCAGTCACAGCAAGAGGATTTGGCTTTGAAGGATCGGTTGGATATGTTCGAAATGTTAAGTTGGTCAGCATCTGATAAACTCCTGATTCCTTTAGTGTCAGAAACCTATTTAGGTTCTTCTGGTTTCCATACCGAATGAGTATCCATCCAAATCTTCTTTGAAACAGAATATCTTTACCCATAAAAGTATGTTTCATTGGTTTTAATTCAGATTTTAAATCTTCATACATCGGCAGCAATTCCTTTTGCCAACCAACAATTGCCACGTTTTCACAAGGGCTAATTATATCGTATTCTCTAAATTTTGACTTATCATTTAGACCATAATAGGTCTCCGCTGCTTCTTCAGCACGTGCATGGTATGTGATTGTTGAATTCCACTCAGCATGTTTTGTTAAATTCATGTGGCGTCCGTAGTTTTCTGTAGCTGTTTCAAATTCTCTACTGAAGTACCCAAGTCCTGAAACGAATTCTTCGTATACTAGACTTGAATATACTTTATATCCTATTTGCCTCAGATCTGACATTTGAGTAATAGGATTCACCTCAAAAGATTTCGAAAGGGATTTAATATTGTCTCCTTTGTAAGCATAACTAATCACGAGTAATCCTAACATTGCGGGTCCGCAATAACAGTAGAGCGCGTTCTGTCCTTTATAGTTAATAGCACGAAGATGATTTTGCTCCAAAACCATCGCCCATGGAATAAGCAAAGCATCTACATCTCTCAAAACATCTCGCATTTGCAAATTATTCTCTATCGTTGATAAAACAACAGGCCAAACAATGACCGTCAGAATAATTAGCGTCCACGAAATTTTATCGAAAGGGTTAATCAACCCTTCAAATGATAAACTAGTTCTAACGGCCGTTCCGCAGCTAACAAATGTGTAAACGTCTTGGGTTACCAGTAGGACAACATTGTATTTGTCCTCTGTCACGTTAAGGTAAAGAAAGGGTGAATGTTCGGAATAATGTCTATTGCTACTTAAATATTCTACTTCATCTCGCGTGGCAACATTTGAGATTTTCACGTTGAGACAATCCGATGGTACGGAATCATCATTAAAAGACCGTTTTTTAAACGTTGCGTTCGGAAAAACAAACTCTGCGATTCCTCTATCAACAACGGCAGAATTTGGAAACTTCAGAACTGCTCGCAGTGAAAATTCAATTTGGAAAAATTCTATTCCACAATATTTACAAGTTCCATCAGGTTCTTCTATTTGAACATGCAGTGGCACGTAATTTCTAAACTCTGAGAATTGAGTGGCTTCTGAATACCAATGCGCTTTAGACAGAGGAATAATGATTTCTCCTTCTTTTTCGTCGCAGAAGGGAAATACAAAATGAATACTGTGAATAGACACAGAAGGATAAAGGTTAGCGACATTGCTGACTGCATTCAAGTTTTCTGATTTCAAATGAAAGAACCAAACAATCCGATGTCTCATGTAGTTTTTCATGTAACCGGTCCAAAATTGTCTAGTGATTGTCGTTGAGTTCAAATGATGGACTAAAATGAAATAAGCCGGTTGAGTGATAAATACCTCGGAGCCTGAAATTGTTATTGTAAATTTAGTGACAACAGCTCAGCTTCAAATCGTAAGCATCTTCATGCACTATATGCGTTCTATACTTACGTGTTGTAAAGGACAAGCCAAATATGTCGCCATGTCTATAAAAGTAATCATCTCTCTCCATGTAACCAAATACATTTGGAGCTTCGTACGACTCGGGAAAGAATAGGTCGAATTGACTGAAGCAGTTCCATTTAGCAGCTGTTGAAATATCCTTGTAAGGGTTAAGGTTGTGCACAGATCTCGAACAGTTCTTGGTTTTGAAATATGTCAACGGAGGAATCCTTCCGTGGGGAAATTTGTGATACACTCTAGAAGGAAACCCCTTGGGTGGGCAGTTATAAAACATAGCGTAGTCGAATCTACTGAGGTGAACTGGGTAAGGAAATTCACTCAGCTTAATACCGTGATAGTTTATAATAGTTATTAGACACTTGCCAAAGAGTGCTAAGTACTCATTTAAGTTTTTTATACCAAGTCCGACATATCCTGACCGTATAGGCCAACTGGTGACTTTTATGTTGTCATATAAATTTTCTTCTGGAGTTTTCAGAACAGAATTGTTTGAATCTTGGGGCTTTATGTTACCAAAAATATTGTTGAACAAGCAAAAAGCAAGCCAATATTTATAGGAACTCGTCATATTGATTTTGACACTAGTGTGTGTCCTACAGGTGCGAATCCCCAGGTTTTTTTAGATTAAGAAAAACCTTGTGTCCTTTATCGCTTTTGACAAAGAAGTAACTGAACCTAATTAATCGATACAAATTTGTCCCTTATTTATTTGCTCCCTGGATTACTTCTTCATTGTTTAGTTGCGTTAGACGATATTATCGTTCAAATTCTGTTTGTTTGTTTAAGATGTTGGGATGTCTAACTAGACGCAGCAAATTCTACCTGTCGTGACAGGCTTCAACAGTCTCCATGCACAGTTTCTATAGGTATGTGATTATAAATTATTCATGACGGGTGCTCTTTTAAAGTAGTGCAACGTCAGCAAGGCTTTGAATTCTAAGTAGAACCCATTACACTAATTCAACACACAACTAAATCCAATTACTCTAGTACTAGTCAAACTTTGTGTTCCCTCTGGTGACGATTTTGCATAGCCAAACCCCTGACATTGGAATGTTCAGAACAGACACTCAAAATTAGGGCTCGAATAATATGATTCCTTGCCGTTTCAAATGCACAGCCAACATAAAAATTGTTGAAATTGCCTTTGAGAAGGGCAGGGTTCGTTAATAACAAGAAATTAAACGCTTTAATTAGAAAGAGAGGTGTTTGACAAAATAAATTCTCACACTCATATATATTTGTTCTTAAAAAGATAAATTTTTGAAATCACTCGGCTCAATCTCCCGTTAACATATCATTAAGGTTGTTCACATAGTTAAACTATATCCACGAAACAAGTTTGTGACTAAAACGCTAACAAACGTCCGAAGGGTTGCTGAGGAATAAAATGATGAACTGTATGTATAACCCGGATTTAATCTTTAAGTAAGTGACCCATTCTGAGAGGGAGCCACATTGAGACTACACAAAATTATGACTAAACAGAATATTAACCAAATGAAGTGTAAATGTTACAATTGGATAGAACTTATCAGGAGACCCGAAATTAACATTCCATTGTAAGTTTGCTGTAAGTTATCAGCTCCAGTTACAAAACCTGAACAATACTGAGCATAGCAGACATAACATAAAATCATATGAATAAAACATTACAGAACTTTTATCAAAATTAAACTAGCCATATTGTAGTTGTGTTTAAAATTGATTACAACCCATTTTCAGCCTCCCGAACTAACAATGTTTAGTACAAACATTTCACAGAAATTTAACACTGTTCTAACTTATATACATCTAAAATGTTTAAATCAAAGGACATCACAGATTCGATCATAAAACTACACTTTCATTCAACATGTTATCCAGTACTTACTGTGTTCAACATAAAATTAAGGACATACATTTAATATGTTGCTGTAAAGATCTGTCATCGATCGTTTTTAAGTTCCTCCAAAACCATTTACTTACTTTTAACTTTTGGGATGTTTTTTCTCTATATGTCTCCAATTAAACAAAATGCTATTACTCATATATGTAACCTTGTTTATTTGTGAGACCTAGCTTTGATGTAAACAGCTTGTGCTTGCAAAACAGTGCTTGTGTTGTCATGAATCCACCAAATGATCCTATCAGTTTGGGTTTTCTACCATGGGTTTTGAGAAAATTGTCTTTTAATTGTGTAGCTGCGAAGTGTAGTTTATTAACCTTTACTTATTACCTAACCAATTCGTACTTTTTGCTAAGCTTATCCGGTCCAACATTTGCGTGATTAAACTCATATTCTCATGTTATTATAGTCAAAAGTGAGTATGTCTATCAAACCTGTGCTAATATTTAAAAATAACCACATGTTTAATCCTGACGGTAGTATAAGATACGTACTTAAAGATAATTGGTTATCTTACAAACACACAGGATTTTCAGACACAATTGTTTTGTAAACTTACAGACCGCAACAATAAACGATGGTACGCTATACATATGTATGTAATATTTACCTTCATGCATTGTCTGGCAAGCCGGACAGAAATCATAAATTTATTCGTCATGAATTCACAGTCACTACGCATAC
Organism: Isotomurus graminis; assembly: GCA_034696565.1. Classification (NCBI taxonomy): domain Eukaryota; kingdom Metazoa; phylum Arthropoda; class Collembola; order Entomobryomorpha; family Isotomidae; genus Isotomurus; species Isotomurus graminis. The sequence goes on along the minus strand of JAQGAB010000324.1, from coordinate 17,843 downwards.
GATTATTGTTCGTCGCTAAGCTTACAATTAGTCCAATTTAAACTATACACTAATTCACATTCAACTCCTCACAGTTGACACCTGTTAGACATTTCACTTAATGCGTATAAATGTATTCTATTTGAATTACAATGATAAGTCAGTAACTGAATTTATTAAGGGACCAGAATCTCCTTTTAAGATTAGAGAATCATTCAACTTACCCGTTCTTAAGTATTCAAACAGTTAGTTGTCTACAAGCTCATACCGTTTTTATTTCACCTGTTGTAGTTTCCTACATATTTAAATAAGGATAACTGGAAATTTGTATTCGCGCAGAGTATAAAAAGAGACGCCGATGAAGCTACTCAGCATCACTTCATCTCATCACTAATAATCTTCCGGCTCTACCAATACATTTCTCATCTATTCGTATTCCATAAATAAATCCAGGAGTTCAAATGCCTTCTTCTAAATTAAAAACGTCTATAGTTTATTCCACCTTGAAATCGTGTATTCATTATTGTAATCAAAAGTACTGAATATTTTATACAAGTGATCCAATTTTTAGTCATTTTATAATTACTTAGAGTGCATAAATTGTTATGACTAAAGAAACAAAGGAGTTGATATATGAATATGTAAGGATATCTGGCTTTTTTCTGCATGCCTGTTAGCACACGAAGCAAAGCGTAATTTTGTTGAAAGGATTTATTAACGTCGTATAGCGAAATGATTCACTAAAGGACTAGCAGAAAGCTTATGATATTTCATACAAAGGCTAGCAAAGCTGCACTTATAATTTACTGCTTTTTGTAAGCTTCACCGCTAACAGTAGATCTGGTGCTGGTCATGCCGAGATTGCTGTGTATTCTTCATTGGGGTCTATTTGTAGACGGAATAAACTAATAATCCCTTCTCAAAAACGAAATACGTGATTCAAAAAATGACCCTACCCGTTCATATTTGGGCATTGGTGTGTTTCTGCAAGTGTACAATTGGAATACTTAAGCAGGAAGATTTGACAGACAGAATAAGAACATTAGCCCACGATTCCTCTATTGAAAAAATACGAACCACAAATTGGCCATTACGGTCAGGATATTCTGGACTCCAGGTAGTAAATCTAAATGAGTATCTAACGCTCTTTGGACAATGCTTAACCAACATTGTAAACCATCAAGGCATTGAGTTAAGCGAATTTATGTATCCCGTCCATCTCAGCAGAGTTGACTATGCAGTGTCCGAAAATTGTAAAACCAAATCCCCTTTTCGCTTGACAAATCCGTACGTCTACCACAAATTTCTGTTTGGAAAAACTCCTCCACTGTCACATTTTAGAGCGTTTAATTGCACAGATTCCCAATTTCAAACATCTGTCTACAAGGACATTTCAGGAATTACAAGATATAATTGTTTCACGCAGTTTGACTTATTCTTTCCTGAAGTTGACGAAGCTCCACATTTTTTCGGTTACATGAACAGACATAGTCTACACAGACCAGGAAACATATTTGGCTTACCCGTTTACGACACATATTACAGATATCGAGGTAAGGAGTTAAGTAAATTGCAAGCTATAATCTTAAGATTTAATTAACACACAAAATATTTCAGGGGCCATATCAACAAGATCCCAAACCAAATACTTTATCTTAATCCAGCATTTTAATTCAGCGCAAGTAACAAGGCAGTTTTGGAACAGTTTTGCAAAGGCTACAATCACCCGAACAGTTTGGCTTTTTCATTTGAAAGCAGATAACTTAAAATACTCGACTAAAGTTCTAACCGTTCATCCCACCGTTGCAATTCAAAGTATTCATTTTGTGTTTCCTTTCTGCGATGAAGGGCACGTGGAAATTGTGATTCCAATTTCAAAACACAAATGGCATTCTCAGGTCTCTTTTTATTCAGATTTCGCACCTTACATGCCAATGCACGTTTTTATACGTGAATCGGACGGACTTGAGTTCTTTAATGTAAAGTTTGCATTGCGGCAGATATTAAGATATTCTAACACCGGAGTAGTTGACCGAGCCATAGCTGAGTTTGTCTTTCCAAATGCGACTTTCATTAAGCACGAGTATTCCAACCCTACTGTGTGTCTAACTATTAAATTCAGCTGTGAAGTGGAACATTTGGGCCCCATTGGCACCCATTTGGGTCACAAACCTGCAATAGAGATTAATATGACAATGTATGACGGAGAAACCCTTTTACATGTGACTGAAGACGACTATACATTTGTGAGTTGCGGAAGTACAGCTAAGGATAGCTTATCATTTCATGGCCTTATCAAACCTTTCGACACCGTTTCGTGGATTCTTATAATTTGTACGGTGATCTTGTGGCCCGTGGTGTTGTCATCGATCGAAAATAACTTTCAAATGCGGCTTGTTTTAAAAGATTTCGATGCTCTGCTGATCACCTGGGCGATTATTCTTGAACAAAGCCATCTGCGTGCAATAAACTATAAAGGAAAAAGCTCACTGTACTGCTACTGCGGACCCACAATGTTAGGATTACTCGTAATAAGCTATGCATACAAAGGAGATAACATTCAATCTCTTTCAAAATCGTTTGAAATAAATCCCATAACGCATATGTCACAACTTCAGAAGCAGAAATATACAGTGTACTCCATTTATGTAGTGGACAAAGCAGCCTTTGAGTCCTCCTTTTTGGAGATAGACAAAGAATTTGAAATGTCTTCTAAACTGTACGGAAGTCATCTAAGTTTTGAAACACTTCGACAGTGGAACTCTACAATTACTTATCATCCTTTGGCCGAAGAAATAGGATGGTGAAACATTGGAGAGTCGAACGTCACTGATTACGATATAATGAGTTCTTGTGAGGACGTTGCAATTGTAGGGTTTCTAAATGACTTGCAGCCGCTTGTTAAAAAGCTTAAACTAAAAACGAACCCCACGAAACATTTATTCGTTGGAAAAGACATACTTTTCCGAAGAGGACGAGGGTGGATACACCAACGGATTGGGAACGAGAACGCTCTTAAACGGTTTTATACTCTGATGGAGTCTGGAGTATTTCAAATGTTGGTCAACCTAACATTTAAGAACATCCCAGCTTCTCCTCCAAAGCCAAAAGAATTAGCAATGAATGGAAATATCCGTGTGCAGTTTGTTATACTCGGATGTGGCCTACTGGTGTCCGTTACCGTTTTTGCATCTGAAATTCTAAAAGTCACGACGAATCCTAAACGTTTTCGCTACTGTTTTATCCGTTTATATTTATACTTCCACAAGTACCTGTGGCGTTTGTGGTCAACTGACAATTGTTGCAAAAAGGTTCATCTTAGAAGGCGATTCAAGTTGGCAGTGGCTAAGAAATACTTTGGAAATCTAGGAACAATTATAAAAAAGCTAAATAAGCTTATGATTCTATTATCTTCATTTACCTTAGAAGTTTTTAATTTCACGTTTACATCAAATGATCAGTAGTATAACATAAACAGAAAAACAACAGATGAAGTACAGACTGATGTATAGACACGTGTGTCGCGTATCCGCATTGTCATGTATTTCGTTTGTTGATTCGGTGTATACAGAAGCATTGATGAAAATGCTTACAACTGTAAAACGTTATTGCTAATTAGAAGTTAAGGATATTGATAACAACGGAAAGCGATATAAACTGGATAGAATATTCCCTTGTTTGCAGAAAAACACCCAATTTACTAAACTGTTTAAATTTAGACGAAATAAAACCCAATGAAGAATGCATAAGACTGATGATTTTACACAGACACATTAGTTCAGGCGCTCATACTCACAATATTTGGTGATTAAGCCCTTGTTTAGCGTGCACCGATAATTCACCCTGACGTAAAATACACTTAATAATCGAATTTCTGCGCAAAAATAGATGATTGGAGAAGCCTGGGTATTGTTTGTTGGTAAAAGTCATTATCTCTGAATAGATTAGACCATTAATTCCAGAGTTGCTAAATTAACCATGCGGATGTGTAGTCATTTAATTTTGAGATTAATTAGCTGAAGAATAACAAATAAAACGTAGTCCGAAATATATATTGATTATTTAAATGTGAAAGGCTGTTAGACCAAATAAGCATTCATTCAAGCAGACATGACACAATGGATTTCAGTGAACATACAATTTATTTTGATGTGCCCAACAAGCAGCGTTTGAAATTGATATTTTGCGATCCAGGAAGTTTTTAAGAGGCGTCAAACGCGGTTCGGCTGCCCGATAAGATAGTCACGGGCTACTTATGTCGCAGGAAACGCGAAGATGATGCTGCGCATGAAATCTCCTTAATTCGTTCGTTCGTTTTAACGTTTCTATCTGAAGAGAGAGTGATTGTAATCATTTCCTGCTTTGTAATGGGATGATTAGGTGGATCACCTGTTTTAATAGGAATCGTGCGAGACTTCAATAATTTAGCCATACCATAAGCTATTGGGAATGTGTGTGCATAATGCATTTCGTTCTAGGCTTTCTTATTCATGTTTTATTGCTCTCTCTGTTTACATAAGCAGAAATTAAATTGCTTTTTTGATTCGTAATATGCCAATTAACGTTTTTCACACAGAGGAGTACGTATTTATAAATAGAAGGAAAATTTTGTACTCGTGTGGTGTAATTGTGTTTGAGGAAAATGAATTCAGTTGTGGCAACAAATGTAAATAATAAGGAAGCTTTTGTACATAAATGAGGATATATTTATATTTGACAAAAAAGATTATAATGACAACAGTGTACACTAAAGAACAAAAAACAATATGTATGTTTTATGGCCACAGACAAGAAAAATCGATGAGAGAGCATAAAGTAAAAAGCAAATTAAATATAAATCAAAATTAAATAAAATCTGTGTTTCAAACAACTTATGAAAGCAAATTAATGCAACCCCTCGCAGTCCTCCTCCACATTAATTTTACAGCTGATACGAAGTTATCGTTTCTAACAGCATAAACAACTGGATTTAGTCCAGAGTTGAGATGTCCAATGAGTGCAGCAGCAGTAAACACATGTCGAGAGCCAAAGTCAAATCCACAGGCAAACAGAGTGGTTACAATAAGGAAAGGAACCCAACATAGAAAGAATAATGCGACGAGAAGTCCAAGTGTTTTGGCTGCTTTTCTTTCATTTTTCTCGTTAATATCAGTCGTGGGCTTACAAGGGGCAGGTTTTAAAATTTGCTCGGTTTTAACCAACGTTACTACAGAAGATTCCAAAGGTGTCGAAGATTGTTCTTCTACGATGGAACTTAAATTAACAGAGTCTTCATCTGTTTTGGCTTCAGAAGTAGAGTTTACGAATCCATTTGTCTTTTTTGCCCATCGGAGTTTTAGTCCTCGAAAAATACCCATGTAAAGGCAGAGCATAGTTATTGCAGGAAACACGATCATTGCCAGGTTTGTTAAAAAGAAGTAGTTTGCACTTATGAAAAAAGCACATAATTTTAGTTCTTCGCTGTGATTAAGAACTTCCTTAGGTCTGATTATTAGTGGAGCAATACTCCAGATTGAAAATAACCACACGACGAAAACTGGAACGTAAACGACAGACGTCATGCTTCTTTTTTGCAGGTATTCGATTCCTTCGTGGACGATTCTGAAGCGGTCGAGGGCGATAAGAACCAGGTGATTGGAACTGACAATGCTGGAACAGTAATTATTGATTATCCAGAAGTAGCAGAAGTATTTATCAAACGGCCATTCTCCAAAGATCAAGGTAACATAGTTAATTGGGACCGAAATGAGTCCGACAAAAATATCTGTTAACGATAAGGAGACCAGGAGGGCGTTGGTTGGGGTTTGAAGTCTTTTGTCGACAAAGTAGGCTACAATGACAACCGTATTCCCAACCACAATTATGATAATCATGGGAATACAAATAAAGGAATAAATAATTTGCGTCTCAAGAGGTGTATTCATTTTGAAACCCAAAGGAAATGTATTATTGGGATTAAAAAATTAGAGGACGACAATTGAGTTACAATGCTTTGGAGTTCTGTTAACACGTTCTTCTATTATTTTAGTGTCAGGGGCTAAATTTGAAGGCACGTATCCAGACTTTCCTTAATATTTCAAGAGGAAACGTTTTCTGATATAACCAGAATAAATTTAATTCAGAGCAGTCAATGCGGTTTTGAGGTATTGGACTTTTGGACTATTATTAAACAACGGGTTTTTAAGTGATTTGAATTCTATTCTAGTCTCTTGCAAAACTTGTTTATTCACTTTCCACGTAATACCACATATGTACCTAATTCAAACTCACATGTGAGAGCTAGAACCTCTGATCACAATAAACATACTCACTGCACTTATTCATGTCATGTATTGTTTCCACTGCTAATCGTCACCAGCTGCATATTGTAACATTTACACATAATTGTAATGTTCAGTGGAGCCTTCCACATACTAATGTGTAGTCTCAAGATGCCTCACTTGGTGACACGAGCCACCAACTTCACGAAACGTGTCACAATATACTATTATTAATTAGCTATTATCTCTGGAACCTGCAGGAGTAGGAACATGAGGTTTGTACATAATATAGATTAATATATAACGGTTAAATAGGTTAAAGGTCAAAGGAATATACTCGCAGATTATTGAGCGCTGCGCGCTGTTACAAATTGTTTCTTTTTAGGGGAAATGTAGATGGACGTCAGTATGCGTACTTCAGAGGAATAGGGGAAATCAGAGGAATGCTACTAGCTTAGCATATGTAATGTATAAGGATAGAGTAGCATTAGGGGGAATTCAGAGTATTGCTCTACTCTTCATAGGATAGCTGTAACTAGGTTATTCTAGGCTATTACTCCCTAGATGTGAAGTTCATTCATTTGTATTTAATTTAAGATTCTAATTAATAGATTGTCTTTCTTCCGGGTTCAACTTGAATCTCTACTCTTCATACTTAGATTAAGTTATTCAGTCTAATGCTCTTGAGTTGGGACATTCTGTTTCCAAGTTGTTCGATTACTTCTTATGTCTCAACTTGCCTCTACAATAACGTGGTATCCCCAAGTTATTAAATAAATATTCCTTTTATTAGTTCATACTCCTTTGTGCTATATAAAAGCGTTTATTTCCTTGTCACTAATTCGATGAAGTCTACCCTCCTGCGCGGTGATCCCACAGGACGCTAGGACTTTATTCAGCCCAGCAGAACCTGGCCGTTGCAATATTAACACCTTGGTGGATAGGATAGCTATTCTGTTGAATCACATTGCCCGAGAGAAGAATTTGGCTACTTGTGCGACTCGCCCGAACACAAATTTGTCATTGCTGCAGTTCTTACCACCAGACGACACCGCACAGTTACAAATTGTTTCTTCGTGTCATTAGCAGTTGCCGACTGGCTGGTGGGGGTTTTTGTATTGCCACCAAAAATTGTTCTACATTACCAACTCACAACTCTTTTGTGTTCCATTTTCATGCAAAACTGATTCATTCGCACTGTATTCCTAGTTGATTGCTCCCTAAAGAAAGTAACTGTTGTACCATATGCACAATGCCACACAGTTCACCGGTTCTTCATGATTTTTGACGGAAGGACAAATACACTTTTCTAAGATAACTATCTGCGTATACTAGGCGGCTATACAAAAATAGTCGGTCGACCAGGTTGACCGTCTTGTCGGGTTACTTTGTATCTTACAACAAAAAGGAGGTTTACGTAGAGTTGCACAAACATAAGATGATTATAGACACAATATTTTCCCAAGCGTACAAGTATTGCTTTCCGTTTGCGATAATCTTATTATATTAAGATGGGACTTTATTAAGTAAAATGGGATTGACACACAAATAATTGATTGTGGAGAGCAACTACGGTGATGCGGAATCCTGTGAAGTAGCGACTACGGCGAGTTGGGGGAACATGCCGTGCCTGTGGTCAGTTCAAGAGTGAAAGATGTTGTGAACGACGTCTCCTCGAGGACGTTGGCTACAATTAGAAGTAGTCTGGAGGATGTGAGAGAGTGAGGTCAAGAGGCGGAGGGCCTAGAGATAGGGAAATATGTGGGGAGGCATATTGCTCACAGCATGAAATGATTATTGACACAATTCTTTCTCAAGCGTACAAGTACTACTTTCCGATTGTGGTTAGTTTGGGCGCTGCAATTCTTGTAGCAGCTAACTTTGAGTGTATTAGAATGCATCGTGTTACTCTGCCGTATTTTCTGGCATTACCAGGGACTTCTGTTAAGGTTATTTTTATTGCACTGTCGTTCTTTCCACCCAGTTGTAATATTTATACCGAGTTGGCCGAGTTTATTAGAAAAATGAAGCTAGTGTTCTCAAGAAACAAATATTGGACTAACGGTTGAGGGCTGAGATTCCAATGAGAGTTACAATTTACAATTGGAGAAATGTTCATTATTAAGAGGTCTACACAGACTACCTTTGTGCTTACAATTAGTGTGTTTGACTACACTATTAATGCGCATCTTCTATAGCTTAATTTAAATAGGGTGTACTGGCATTGAGAGGTATATTATGTTGTAGCTATTTATTTTAAAGGAATTTAGCTACAAATTGTTGAGTTAATTAATCTACCCGATTGACCAACACCGCCAACCAAAGTGAAGTAACAAAGAACTTATTCGCTATGTAATTGAATGGATATATATTGTATTTAGATTGCTTCGAAGGTTTGGAGATGCTTATTTGTTAAGCAACTAAAGTAAGAAATATTGAAGTATTTAGATACACCATCAAAAATTTCTTATCGGTTGAGATTTATTTATTCGCTAACTTGTTTAATTACTGTTTGCTTTGTAATAATGGATTTGTATCTATCACGTTAACCATGGCAGATTATTGACATATTGATATGAATGATTAAACAGTAGATTAATTAAATACCACTTCTTTTAAAGCCTTGATTCAAGTGTCAGCAACAATGAATTCAGCAGTCGGGCCACGTATAGAAATCTTAGCGTATTTTTGAGTTGTTTAGTTCCTTTTCCTGTTACAATATGAATGAAAAATGTACACAAAATATTTCATTAGTTATTCTTTCTTGCAAATGTGGATTTCTAGGAAATAATATATATTTAATATTTTTAACGGTTATAATTGTGGTGTGAAAGTATTTTAAAACTGAAATAATGTGTCATTGGTGGGAAAAATTTGAGTTCAGCAGTTTCTAATTTATTGGATCAATGAAACTGTTGATGGACAATCAATAAAGCTATAGTTTTTGTTGATTTATTTTGAAATGGAAAAATTAAGCGATTAATTATTCTCCCAAACGATCGTATCTCAAGTTATGATTGCTTAGAGAACAAGAAATTGTCATTAATAGAGGCAGTTTTCATACCCAGTTAATTGGATTTATTATTTTATTAATAATGAGATGAATAAAGTAATTATGTCTTAATGAAATGGCCAAAGGTAGTTAAAGCACAGCACATAAATGTAAGGAGTAAAACTGACCAAACAGAAGGAAAATAGCTTAGTCACCCCGTTTTTAACATTTAGGATATCTCGTATAGTTTAACAGAGCAATGATTACCATTTTAGTGTAGTTGGTCCGGTTGAATACACTTCCATGTTGATTAGTTGTGCACTACGGTATTTGAAATCCAACAAGATTAAAAGTAAGTAGACACATTAGATTAGGCATCTTTTAGATTAGCAAATAATAATTAAGGTTAACCTGTTTTCCCAGTTAGAAATGGATTAGAAACGTGGCAACTCGTGCACCGAGCCTATTAGTCAACTTCAGTTGCACAAGGTTCCCAGAAAAAAAACTCAGTTTCTGTGAAGAGTTCATTGGATCATTTTCTAGTAGCGTTGGAGATGGAAACAAACCCATAATTATTCCAGGTTAGTCAAGATACAATCATCTTCATGGTAGTATCAATTCTTCACACAGCAGACGTGTATGATCATCACAAAAAATCATCTTATGCCATGAACACAAAGAGAAATCCTTTCGCGGATAGGAATTTACATGCAGGACAAAGATTGTCAGTTGGACTTATTGGTAGTAATATAAATACCCGTTGAATGTGTTTTACAAAGCGTTGATTACATAATACATCCTAGACTCTCTAACGTTGATTTACATTACGCGTACTGCATACAAGTTGAGTTCTGAAACATCCAAAGACATCTGATTAGTTTATGTATTTCATAACTCTAATAAATCCTTTTCATAATTTCTGATGACGTTATTAATTTCAAAATGAATACGATAGCAATAAGAAGGTGTAACTTTTTAACTAAATGTTTAAGTAGAGTGTGCGAACCTGTAGGGATGCAATGAAAGGTATTTAAACGATGCTAAATAACATTATTCAGCTGTTGCAATTTAATTTACTGAACTACTGACATTAATAATTATTATGATTACAAAAATAAATGATACATTCCGCACTCGTGTAAACGCCGTAACCTTTTATAATCGCAATTGTTATCACAATCAAAATCAATATGAACAAAATTGTTATACATAATAATTTTCAATGATAAATGGAGGTAGTGAAGCATTATTGATAAGACTTTTCCTTGCAGAGAGTGTAGAGAGGAGACTCACATCCACGATCGTTAATCATATACGGGAATGTGCTGTAGTAAGCGAGTTCCAGGCAGTTTTCGGTGGTGAACTTGCCCTGGTAGGGTGGATAGCCACACCCCCAATTGGAAGTGTACTGCCATGCCCCCATGCTGGGGAAGGTTGTGCCATCGTGGATGTTTGTGTACAGTCCTTCTTCAAAAATATCGTTACCTCCGGTCCAAGCATTCGGGTTGTTGGTTTGGGACATCATAAAGCTTCCTGGAAATATATTTTACAGTTTAAGTACTTAATTAAGTGTTAAATGTATTTATTGGAAAGTGTGTCGTACGTTTTTCCATCATCATTCCAACGAGGAAACTGAATTCCTGTTTGGAGTGAATGGGAACTGGTTCGAGTCCGTAAGATTTGCATTGGATTACGGAATCCATCCAACTTCGAAGAGAGTCGAGGATGAGAGTGTAGCCAGCTCCGTTGTAATATTTAACGAAGGTGGAGTTCCTTGGGAGTTTAGGGAACTTGAGGACTTGCAGGTCAACCAGGTTGGAGTCAGGACCGAGTCCTACTGCGATAAGTGACCAGGGCTTATCTGGAAAGGAGGAAAGTCTTTAGTTACTCAGAAAGTGTTTGATTTGTATTTTAATTATTACCTTTGTCTCCGACTAAGGGAGGTCTGTCTCCATTCAAAGGACCTTCACCTGGAAGTATTTGGAGGGGAAGCTTAACTCCAATTAGCGCCGAGTCGGTAGTGGGGGTGACTGGGGGAAGAGTGACTGGAATTGGAGAAGTTGGAGGAATTGTTGGAAGGGTCGTTGGGACTGAAATTGGAGGGACGGTTGGGGTTTCGACTGCTCCTCCCCCTGGGATACAATAAATGGATAGTACGAGTAATAAACTATTAAGAAGGACGTAGTTCATGATGGAATATTAATAAATATTAATGAGTCTTAATGAGGAGACAGTTGTTAACGAGTGGGAACTGAAAATGAAGTTGGGAAGTGAGAAGGTATTTATACGTAAAAAGGGAAGAGATGTAAAGGCAGTTGTACAGGGAAGGGACTTGTTGGGGAAAATAAGGGAAAGTAGGTCATAAGGACACGGGAAAGGGATGAATGGGCACAAAGGAAAGTTGTTTTTGATGAAATGGGTAACCTTGGCCTTGCTCAGTGTATTCTTATGGAAAAGGTTCAAGTTCAAGGGACACAGAAATGGAAAGGTTGACCCAGTTTTTAAGGACCTCGAGCTTTTACTCTCTTTTGACTGTTCCCTTTTCTTTATTGTTTATGGGAATAGGAAATGCTTAAATACAGTCAGAATAGATTAAGCTACTTCAGTTCTGTTCGTACTGCTGCCGTTTGTTGAGTTGTTTAATTTCGAAGTTGATAGATTAAGAGTTGGAAGAAAATGCTGTTACTCGGAGTTTTTGTTTATTTCGGAATATTTCTGAGTGTTTCGGGACAGGCCGGGTTAGTAGGTGAGACTGTAATTTATTAGATGTTAATTGAGATTAAGATTTTGTGTTTAATTTTGACTTTATTTAGACCTGAAATTACTTCCTGATGGAGCTGTGTTAAGTGGGGGGCCACTTGGAGGTGATTTGCCTCCTCCAATTGCTTCCAAAGGTAAAAGATAATTAGCGGTTTAATAATTGGAATGGGAATATTAACATGAAATAATGTAAACTGTTCCAGATAAGCCGTGGTCATTAGTGGCTGTGGATGTTCCAATCGGCGGAGGGGCTAAACTCGTTGAACTGCGGGTGCTTCGATTCCCTGCGCTGCCACCGAATGGAACGTACGTGAAATATTTCAACGGAGTGGCAATAGTTCTCCTGGTGAACGAAAGATTAAAGTGGAAGGATGGAATGAAGAAGTGCCAGAGTTACGGGCTTCAATTGACTTCGTATGATTCTTTGGATGAGTTTAATTTCCACGTGAAGATGCTTAATGACAATCGTGAGTTGGTTTATTTAAATATGGAAGAATATTTGAATTAATTTGATTATTTGTAGGAGGAAATCTTGGAAAGAACACGGCGCCTTGGCCTGTGTGGACAGCTGGGAATGATTTGTACCGTGGGGGGCGTTGGACATATATTTCTAGTGGGAGGAATGTTCCTGGGTTTTACAATGGGGGGTATAGTTTGAACACAACGTCCACGGGGGGAAGTAATGGATGCGACTGCAGCAACGGAGGGACTGGGGTATCGGGGAATTCCATTTATAATCCGGAGGAAGGAAAGCATTGTCTTCAGATTCAGCATAATGGTCAAGGAGTTTTCGGAGGGGCTTTTGATGCGGGATGTCTTCTTAAAGCGTTTGTGATGTGTAAGGAAGCGAACTATTAAATTAAGGGGCTTGATGTATATTTGAGTATGCCAGTTAATAAAGTATACATGAATTAGAACAGATTACGGAGATATAAGATGGTAATTTAAATTGGATTGGGTTTGGGGTATGGAGCGTTAAACTTGCAGTAGACATTGATGACTTTGCATGTAAACTAAAGTAGGAGCTGTGAATTGAGATAGACGCGCAAATCATTTAATTGGGTTAATTAGAGAGGGTAGGAGAGGAATACTTAAGCAATTCTGACGTGAAAGATTCAAGTTACTAATTATTCGAAACATGTAGATCTTAATGTAAACTCCAAAAGTTAATTAGTAATAATAAACAGTAGCCGCCTGCAATTAAGACGTGTAGGTTTTGGGTGATGCTGAGTGGTGAAGCAAAAGGCTGGGAGGTCTACCGAAGCTGCTGAATGTCTTTCTTAAGTGGCACTACTTAAAATCAATTCGTTCATGCTGTTGCACTTCCTGTAGTGTTTTCCGTAGGCTTAAGATGACCCCTGTTATTCTCTTAGCTCCTCCCTAAAACACATTGACAAAGGAGATGAAATTGATCGTAGGGTTTAGTCAAAGTAGCAATGAGATTTGAGATTTAATCGCTGGAGAAAGCTAACTTCCTCTAATGTTATATTGTGAAATAAATAAATCAGTAAACATTATGGCTTACTCCAATAGGAGTGAGGGAATCAAAGGATGATTCCATGTGGACTTAAAAAACCTCAAGCTTTCGGTTTTATTCCAAAATCATCTTCAGGAGAGAATGCTTAAGCATAAGTATAAAAAAAATCAGTAAACACGTCATAATGACAAGAGGTGCATGACGCTTTGCATATTGATTTCATTTGAATACCTATCATCATAGCATTTTAGATTGGAGCTGAATTTGTGTTTTGCTTTTTATGCAAATCATAATGCTAGAAAGTTGAGAATAGGTGAAGTGTTTATTAATTTACGGTGTTTCATTTCGATTAGTTATAAGCGATTCGATGTTACAAAAATATAGACTATTATTAGAATACAGAAGTATGTGTTGCATGTAGGCAGGAATTCCTTTAGCTCATCGGCATTTTGATTTCTGCGTTAGTGTAGGGAAAGTTGTACAAAATTTTACTAATTTAAATGGTGCGGAAAATATAGAAATTTTAGGGTAGAGCTTTAATTATTCAGCTATTTTGATTATTGCATTATTTATTGTTATTTAATTGTTTCTATTGCTATTCATTTTACGACTATTACATTTCTGGGCTACTTAACGCACAGTTAAGCAAAATTGTAAGTTTATTCAACGAATGATGAATTAAATCCCAATTTAAAAGCGTTGACTAATGTGTCCACAACACTGAATTCTGCATTGGGGCCAAAAACGGATATTCGTGATGTGTTTTCCAGTTCCTGAGTTCCCTCGCCAGTTGCAATGTGAATAGAAAACCTACACAAAATATTCAATTAAAGCGGTTGAAAAGTGGGAATGATTGCTGGGAGAATTTACTTATTTAGAAGGAACGAAAGAATTTTGTCGAGTCGCAAATAATCAGGAAACTTAAGAAGGAATACTCCTGACAGTCGGTCTTTTTCATTCTTGACAAAGTATTTCAGTTGTGGTAACTCGGAAGCGAGTTTGTTTGCGAAATAGTTGCTGACATTCTGATGTCTGGCCCAAACATTTGGAAGTCTTTCTTCGGCAATTAACCTGAGAGACTCTCGAAGTGGATACAGTTGGATTGTCAGAATGGGATACGAAGGTTTTAAATCCTTTTGTGGATTCTCATTCATAAACCAATAGTTCTCTTGAATCCAAAGACTAACGTCGTGGTCGTAAGAAGTTGGTCTGGTAGTTCGGGATTTGACAAATTCACTAGAACACAGGTTAGGTTAGAGATTTTTCAGGATTAGCATTTGAAAAGTTACTTGGTTTTTGACGTACACAGCCCGTCGACTGTAGACCATTGGAGCCAATCCTGGAATACCTCCGAGTCCTTTTTGAGTGTTGCAGAAAGCTACGTCAAGTTTCCACTTGTCAAAGTAAACTGGTTCGATTCCGACTAGCCCGACAACATCCACCACGACGTAACAGTTTCTAGTATAATTAATATATTGTGACTAACGAAGATGAATAAATTGTTATTGTGCATCGTACAGTTTTATGCACAATTCTCCAATTCCATCGATATCTTGATGAATCCCAGAGTACGGGTCACCTCCTACTAGAAATACTATTTTTGGTCTAATTCTTTTAATAGCTTCTTGTATTTCGGAAACTTGGAAAGTAGTTCCAAATTCTTTGTCAATTGTTTGAACCTTTGCGCCTGCAAATTATTCGGTTTTATAGTAATGTAGGATATTTTGAGGTTGATTGGAACAAACCGAGTCGTCCTGCAAGTTGTTTGGCGTGTAGAGACCAATATCCAAGAATAGGAATAAGAACCAGGTCATCCTTTTCTATCATGTTGTCGAAGGAAGCTTCCATTGCCGTCGTTCCAGTTCCAGCAATTGCGGCTACAAAGGGACTCTTCGTTTGAAAGATGTACTGCAATCCTTTCTTTGTTTCTTGTAGGATCTTTTGGGTTTGGAAAGTATAACATGAATTTTAAGAACTGTTGGGAAAATAAATTAGAGTTACCTTTTGGGTTAGCGGATCCAACATGGGCATTGTGGGTTCCAGCAACATTCGTTGAGTTGAGTTTGCAGGATTTGTGTACCCTCCTCCAGTCAGTAAACGGTACACGGGTTTTAAAGAAGGATCAAAAGTTGGACTGTCCACCAGAAGTTGCTCTGCGAATAAATAAATGAATTGCATTATGAATCTAAAGGTGAACTCCAATAGGCTTAAATGAAATTACAAATACCTGTTGTGAATTGATCCGATGGAGCAATCAACTTGAAGCAGAATAACAACGATATTAAATGTCTCATTTTCCCCGAATATGGTGTAGTTGCAATTGTTGCTGTTGATCTTGTAACTGAAATATTCATCAATGAGTTGCTACTTCAACTAGATGTGATATTTAAAACTTCAACGTAATATTTGGAAGTAGGACTTTGAAGCAATGTTAATAGGTACTTTTTGCTTTAATCGTTAATAACGGTTGAGTTTTTTATGCCTAACGTACTGCTTGCATAAAATCAAAATAGGTTAATGCAATTATTTGCTTACTTTCACCAAAATCTGAAAGTTTAGAGCTCCCCAATAAATTTGCTGTTAACCCACTTGATTTTAATAAGAACAGGGACGAATGTATAAATTACAAGTTAGTTATTTCTACCAGAACCTTAAATTTGTTCTACGGGGGAAGTCTTTGAAGGTGGAATGAAAGGTCGTCTCCTTAGACATTCGTCCACTAGTTTGTGAACTGTTAATTAGTTATCGATTTTAAAGTACTGTGAGTAAGTATCATTACTGGATTGTGTATGATTAAGTATTAAGGTATTTCTGTATACATACGGCTGTGTACAAATAACTCGTAGACTTTCAGAACTGATGCTACTCTCATTAGAACTTTTTATCTCGGACAATGGAATTCTTTTTTAAGTAGAAAAGTATATTATTAATAGATTGAACATAACTAAACTAACCAGTTGGGGGTAATTAGACCGTAAATGCTAATGGGGTTTTGTTTGACTTACGTGTGCAGTTTTGTAAATTACGGTACAAATTGGGGTTAACACACTCTGGTGCATTCAACATGTAGAATTATGTGAAATAAGCATTTTAAGGAATACCCAGTGAGCTTTTCTAGCAGTCAAGTAGATATAAACAATTAGGATGCATGAGTCTCGACAGGTATTTTACTGTTAATTGGTGCCCCAAAACCTGAGCGTGGAAAAAAATATAAACGCCCACATTATTACTGTTGTTTTTATTAAAATCTTTCACTCACTGTACATGCCTTGAAGCTTATTTTAACAGACATCTTCGTCTACTCGTTTAAAAAATTATACATAAATAACAGAACTGTAAAATATTTATTAATTAAACGGTTAGTGTTGTGAATTCATTTTATTTCACGGGACTAATCGATTCACTCGCAACTTGTGAGTGTTTTATTGTGATAAGTATGTATTTAGAGTTATTCGTAATTAGTATATTGAATTAAAATATTCAAAACACAGTTAAGCTGACCCTGGGTATAAATTAATACAATTAATTTTTTCACAATTATAATTGGCTATATCACAAACCTAGATAGCTGTAGACGCCAACAATAAATATATGCAACGAACCTCCAAAAACTACATTGATTAACAACTAAGCAATAGGTTAGACTAATTTTAAGCTACAGAAGCAGTGCGTTGATTGTGTAGTCGAGCACACCTACCATGAAAGTAGTCTGGGTAGACCTCTTAATGAAAAACATAGTTCCTACGGGTGTTTGCACTGGTCTATCAGCGCTCAACCGTTTACTCCAGTATTTATCGGTCGTGAAAAGTAGTTTCATCTTCCTAATGAACTCTTCGGACTCAGTGTAGAGATTACAGCTGGCTGGAAAGAATAATTGCGCAACTACAATAACAACAACAGATATTCCAGGCAATGCGAGATAGTACGGCATAGGAATAACACTATACAATCTAATAGAAGCGTAGTTGCTCCCTACAAGCATTAAGGCCCCCAAAGCAAGAAGAAACGGTACGTAGTAAATGTATGCCTGGACCTGGATCGTAACAAGAATCCATTTATGCTTATGCAAAGCTACCAATTCAGATTTTGCGGGAACATTTGAAAGAATCCTTCCAGCCTTGTGTTTTCCCTTAACCAATCGTCCGAAGAAGATTCCTTTCTTGCATTTTGTTGCGTGGTAATCCGCCCATCGGTTCAAATTGAAAATAGTCTCTATTGCAAAGTACAGTTCAAGCATTACAAATGCCACTGGGCCCATGATGAAGATGTACAGAATGTAGTTTGCAGTAACATAGTTCAAGATCCGGATCAAGATGAGAATATTTTGTACCAGTTGGTTGGGTATTTGTGTGTAATTGGGAAGAAAGAAATGAAG
>JAQGAB010000323.1:0-30629 GCA_034696565.1 Isotomurus graminis | reverse complement strand
CTATCAGTTGGTTTGTTGATTTCACGATACTAATAAGCCCATATACAAACTACATGTCATATTAAATAATAAAGTGTAAGCTGAATGCTTTAGCGTTTACCTGCTCGAATTGAGGAAACTAGTAGACTGCAGGTTAATGTTTAAGTAAGGTTACTTGTATGTACTCTTCTAAACTTCGTGGACACTTGACACTATTGTACTAATTATTAATACACGTAACCAACCAAACTGTTCTGTTGATGAATTACCAGACTAACCAAAACAATCTCAAGACTCAATCGATTTCATATTATATCGTTGAATAGCATTACAATAGTTCTTTGGATATATTTTCAGCATCAGACTTGAATTCGGCAGAATCAATAATATCATACTTCATATATATTCTAATAAATGGCGTTTCAGTTAATATCTCAAAAATAATCTACAGAGTATCAGCGCACAAATAGCCTTATGAATTAAGAAGATCCCATTATGGTCGTCACTTATATGGTACACTTAAATATGAAATATACTTGTTATTCCTATTCGATTCGGTTAGAGATTTGTGTATTTGTCGAAATTTATTTGAATATAGTTATTATTACTAATTCGTTCTTAAGACTCGTTACGTCTTAACCTCAATAGACCTCTGTATCATGTTATATATATATTCATTGGATAAACATCCCAGGACAATTTCAACACTCTGAACTTTTGGCCACTTCAGTCACACTGATCAGTCAGACTCGTCTAATTCAGGCAAATGGGTACATTTTTCTTTGTGCATAATAATTATAAATCATTTTTGAATATTTTGGCTCATATTTGCAGGTCATCTAAGCAGTCTAATTCCTCCGTATAGTAAGCTTAAAGGAATATTTTGTCAGGAGTTTAAATTTGTAGTCTTACTGTTAATAAAGCCAACTCATTCTACAGCAGCATCCCAGCCAGTCATGGTCATTCATTGAATCATATTTTCCTGTTGACTCTAAAATTACATGTGTATAGTTTAATTACTCGTTATCCTTTTCATTAGACGTACGACACTTATTAATAGTTCATTAGTTTTACACTTATCTCGTTATAAATGGTTGAGTTACATTTAAATCGATCCGAGTTTAAACGTACGTAATATATTAATAATATTACCTTTTTCTAAGCATTTAATAATGCACTTCACATTTTGATGGAGTCCTTTACTCGTACATACGACCTATAGGCTGTGTTGACTATAAAATGTTTGCGTACGAAGGCTGGGACACCAGAGCCGAAGTAGTGCAATGGAATATATGAATCCTTGCTCGCAATATTCTTCGGGTAATTTCTTGTACTGTGTTGACTGATGAGATGGCTCAACTTATCATGTAATCGTATTCATTACGGGTACACATTATTATGTAGAGTTCAAGTGTGCCGAGTGCACCACGTAGACGAAAAACATCACATTTCATGTCACTTCTGAAATATGATTTTAGTAAATTAAACTGATCCCTTGGGAATGACTAAAGTTGACGAAGGTTTTCTCTCGGGAGGCAGTGTGACGATGAAGGTCAGTGTTAAAGGGTGGAATATTTTTCAAATAGAGTAGATTTTGTTTCACATTTCAGCAGTACTATTAAATGGTTCACCTCATAGTTCATACTTAACTTTCTCGGAAGATCAACACTTTTAATATTAGATTGTGTGGGTTTGTGTTCTTCCGCTCTTCTCTCCGACTGATTGATTTAGATCTTCTTGAACCAGAAAAGATATATTTGACCGTCTTGGACAGTCAAATAATCGACTCCTGTAATGAACAAGAGACCAAAGGTTATCAAATCTGCAGTGCATGGAAAGGTTAAGCATCTGTTCTTAATAGCTCAGCAGATAAAAGGTCATTCTTCATCGAACCATCGTCTTTTAGTGGTTTGTGCAAAAATGCAACTGCGAGCTAAACATAGGATGATAAATGCCAGACCAGAATGCCAAACAGAGTCCAAGTCGACCAACCTGCAGGAGCAACAAAAGTAGTGGATGGAGGATGTACAGGATCAGGATCACTGGTGAGCAAGTACAGCAGCCAGTAATGATGATCTATGGACTGTTCCCGATTCCCAGAAATTGTGTGAATGTAGTGTCCATTCGGCCAAACTGTAGCTGAGAACCTGAGAGAGATGAAGGCGGATATGTAGAACTTGTGATGTGCAAAATTTTGCATTTAGTATGTCAGTTACATCAGTCTACCCCACGAAATGTATTGCTTGTTCATAACACAAGCCAAGGAATTAAATCATAATAATATTTCCAACTCACTCGAATTCTGAGGCCAACTCCGCAGCTCGTTGCATAGCGAAGAAGAATGTGGAATTAACAGGAACTGAGACGGTAAGATTATAGCGTCGAGCTAAGGGTGGGTTAGGTCCTATCCAAAGCCAATATCGAATACTAACAGTATTTGGCTTGGATTGCTTTGGTATTGCTGCTGGGAGGCCTGACACTGCAGAGGAATTTGTTGTAGAACTCACTAGTCTTCCTTCCAAAGACCCATTCGTATTGCTTTTTCCACTTATACTGTCATCAACAGATTGAGATGAGGTGCTGAAATCCTGAGATAACTTATTGGCAGTCATCGAATTCATAGTTTGTCCGATGGTTTTAATTATAGGCCTGAAGGTCTCCTCATTTGCAATGTACTCCACTCCCATGCCTGGGGAAGAAGTGCTGGTTACTCCCATAAAGTTCGGTGTAAACGAATGTCGGTTTGAGTTTCGACCCCGATGTTCGTTGCAATGACCACGTCGAAGTCCCAAGAGACCTGTTCCATTGAGCAAGGTGGATGCAGCAGTGACGGATTCTGCTGTGGCAAATATATTGTTCAGAAATGACCCGTTGGGTTCCTGCATCGATTCGAGTGCCTTAGCAGCGGCTGTTCGGTTCCAGTGAACTTTAAAATCCCCACTGGCACCTAAGGCCTACGGAGGGAGGAAATTTGTTGTTGGAATGTTCGTATATATGTGTCCCATTCTCATCGAGATGACACTTGGTAATTGCCACCTACTAACTACGAGACTAATGGTTGCATGCAAGTACCTGGATAGCGATTGCTGTGGTATGAATGTTTCCAAACGAGCCATCGTCTCTCTGCTCTTCGCCGATTACCTTTAAAGGCTCATGCATGTGTTTAAACAAAGTAGCGCTTTTCATCCGGTGACGTATGCATTCCAGAGCCATAATTGCCGTTCCTCGAGTGTCTGAGTTACACACAAGAGAAAAATGAATCTCACAACTCTTTGCTGATTACTACTGACACTTAAGTCTCGTTGAATGCCACACATTCTCCTGAAAACTCTTTTTCATCATATGGCTGGTGAAAGTTTCAAGGGAAATGTGAGTGAGATGCCTATCGACTGTGTGTGACTGCCCTACACTTAACTACACTTGCATGTCAATCTTCCGTGTGGATTCTACTTGTGGGCAAAGCTATACACAATGTCGTGTGCAATTAGTCTGCCACTATATGATGTGGAACAAGAAATACAGTTGCTTACCAATCGAGTATGGCTTCCTAGAAATAGATTCGTCTTTGGCAATTTGCATCAAGTGTCGAGTCTGATGCTTATGAGTGCGAGAACCAGCTAAGCACGAAACCAGAGAGGTGAAGCTGTACCCGAACGTCTCAGGATACCCCGGGAAGTTAGGATCCCCACGGTGCTTCTCCACAGACGCTGGAAGTCAGAACATTCCGTTTCATAGAAGGAGATTAGTATGATGAAGGTAATGCATATGCGTCTAGGTATCTCTTTTGGCTTTCTCTAGCCTTCTGCACTTGAGACTTACCCACTAAGTTGTGTCCGTAGAAATTATGAGGATCTTTACACACCGCACCAAGGGCCATGGAATAGAAGGCAAGGCTTTCCGGAGTGATGGGATCAATATCCTTCCTGTGTGCGTCATACGCATACATTTTACATACCACGATTTCATCCAGCCCTGTGCTGCAGTGTACCTTCAAATTTATATCCTAGCAGTTCTACATAAAAAAGGGTGGGTGTTGCACAAGACGGCTTCGTGTGTTTCTAACAGGTCAATCGACCTCAAGTAAAATCTGATTGCACTTCTGATCCCGTCATTTCTTTTTAGCTTTCCTAACATAAAGAATGACATACTGAAGCACTAACATTTATTACGAGATCACCCTCGACTTAACAGACTTGGAACTTACTCCATCAAATTTCAATTGGAAACCTGATGGTCAAACTTTGTTACAAAGTGCTTGGTTTCCTCTAATAATATCGTTCAGATCTAAAATCAGTAGTAAAATTGAAAATGGAGAGCCACAGGCTTGGCTGTTGGTCTGAAATATCGTCATTTTGTTTTCATGATTTAAAAGATCTTTGACGGACTTTGGAATTTTGTAGCATAGAACATAATCCTTAAGAAAACGTTTAGTGAATAGTTTTACGACTGGTTGTATAGGAATTTTATGCAAGATTGGGATTAACAATAAATTATGTGAATTACTCTTTGATGCTAAATTTGAAAGTATACAGAAGCTTCAGTTATGCTTAAGAGACAGTGAATAGGTTAGCTTAAAAATAGATTTAGAAGGAATGACTATTCTTAATGGGCGTTTTAATCTGCTAATAGAACTGCTTGTCAGTCGACTGTGACATTTAATAAGTCTATGGGAATCCTGGATGAGTTTTAAATTAGCAGGGATTTGAGTTAGCAGCGGAGAGGATTATACTTTCAGTTAAACGTTATATACACACTATAATAGTAATAAAATGAACTAACCTTAGTAACTTTTCTAGAAGTTCTATTTCTAATTGTTTAACAATGAGCCTAGCGACTAGATCATTTTTGGCAGGCCACTCGTCTACAGCGGAAGCTAGGGCTATGACAACTCTGGCCGTGTCACCTGACGGCCATCCGTATTCTTCTGTACGTTGTGATAGAAGCCATTCCACGCCCCTGTCTCGGACTTTTTCCAGAGTCCTCAGGTTGTCTGTAATATTATAAACCAATTCATTTCATATGTGGGGCTAAGAAACTGAAATTCAGTGCACCAGAATGTCATTCTGCTGGGCATAAATATGGGTACTTTATTTGGTTCCCTTAAGCAACAGCAAATCTTGATACACTCACAAAAACAAAAATACTTTAGTGCCCGACACTATTCATAAAAAGTAAGTTTATGAATCCAGAGAGTATACAGAATTATGAGTAGTAAAGGGCAAAGAACAGGGCAGAATAATTTGGAAGGGAGAATAAGGAAATATTTATATGGTGTGAAAGTGTAGATACTTTTTGAGAATTGTTTAGCATCATTCATTTGAGTGTTCAGTGACTCTAAAAGTGTGACAGGGATTCGTGGCGACAGTAGGAAATGAAATACAATTATTATTGCTCTCCTTTGTGTCATAACAATAACACTCCGTTAGAAATGACAAGAAAGCTCGACACTACATGCAGATGGTTGGGACGAAGAAGTGTGAGGAAATGAATTTAGTCCCAATACACAATATACTATGTTTTATAAGCAAATACTCCTCCAAAGTGAAAGCGCTTTTTGTTCTCCCTCCCCTTGTCAACTCTAATTCTGAACATCGATTGTCCGCTTAACATATAATTTATAGCTAAAGTGAAGTGGGAAAAGTAATCGATGTTATTTGCATGTGGTAGAGTAAACGATACTCTTTAAACATTCATATCCTCCTTGGCAAATATATAATACTCTTTTTATTAATGTGTTCGAGAGAGTATGTAGCGTGACACAATACAGAACTATAAAGTGGCAAAAGAAGTTTACTGGAGGAACACCTCTTGAGGAGTTTCTGTTGCACGGTGTAGAGTGTCACTTGAGACCACTCGCCTTAATCAGAGTCAGAGTGCGCAAATAATAATGTGGAGAAAGGATTTTTTTACCTGGAATTATGTGGCTGTATGATGTTGAGCAGAGCCAGGATAAAGTGAGGAGTACGGATGCTAGTAGACCAGGAATGGGACTCATGATGATAATGAGACGACACTGCGGGTGGACACAATAAGGGCGTAGGTGTGGCTTGTGGGTGGGTCGGAGAAAGTTTGAGGCGAGATTCCTCACAAGTTGTACGTAAGACTTTTTTAGTGTTTCACGCTTTCACCTCATTGTTAGAGGAATTCCTATGAGAGTGTATGATGAGTGGAGTTATATATGAGGTCGTTGGATGAGCCCCTTGTAATAATTTATTATCGATGGAGGAGAGGAGAAGTAATGAAGTGATGATGACCAGTTGTGAGTGACTGGATGTGATTCAGTGAACTGCTTTCTATTTCTATGTATCGTGCCCTGGGTGTATGGGTGATTTGACGGTGGTTGGCTGTGATGGGTTAGCCGAGTGGAGAAATTCTATATAGTGTGGTTCCTATCCTCTTATAGTTAAGCGTCTTGGAGTGACTGGCGAGGACTTGAGCGACTCATTGAAGACTTGACACCAGGCGAAGAAGAGGAGCCCTTTCGATAATCAATAATGCTTTTAGGAACGTTAAGAAATAGATCTACAAGTACATTGTGGAGAAAGAATTCAGATGAGGACTGAGGGAGTTCTTCTGATTAGGAGAGACCTTTTGTCAAGACGGTGTCGTCGTCTCACGAAGATGTCTACTTTCACGTCTGCTTTCACCGAATCTTCCAGCCAACACCGTCTCCCACCGACTTCATCCAGCGAGACTACACTAGGAGTACATTCGGTTGGTAAGCATAGTGGCTATGTGAGTCCCGGCATTGCACATGCTGAGATGCGCCCTGCTCCCCACAGATGAATGTAAGTAAAGAGCATCGGAGCCGTACAGGGAAGTAGGGCCCAGCAGAATCAAAGAAATTACATCTTACGAGTGCAAAAACTGTTAGTTGACTGCATACGAAGGAAGGAGAGGCTTATGGGACGCACGCCAAGCTGAAGAATAGATGGATAGGCCTTATCCACCTTATCCTTAGGAGTTCTTGACTAAGCAATCCTGACACTATGTGTTCATGTGTATCCTACCGATGGCCACGTCGACTACATGCATCAAATTCCTGCTCTATTCCTATAAATTGTTAAAGAAATCTTGAGGGAAAGCACTCGCGACTACTTGTGAAAGTCGATGCATCCTACTCATGTCTTTGCTGCATGCATTTGACCAGTTTATAAATAAAGAATCCGTGTTTGCTGCCTCCAAACGCAAACAAGGTGCATGTACGTCATTCAGAATGAGCATCTTTGAACTTAAACAAGTTATACTTGCTCTTCTGATGACGGCGGTAGGGGAAAGAACGAGGGGAGAAATTTCCAAATCTGTTTTTCATTCCATCTGAGGGAAATGAGAAATAATGTAGAATCGCTTTCCATGCCTAAAAGTCTTCTGATGAAGTAAAAGGAGGGGAAAGACAACAAAAAATCCCTCGTGTGGAGACACACACACTGAAACTTCTTCTCCTTCTTGTCACACATTACATTACATCATGAAACTTTCCCCGTGCCAATTCTGTGTCAAAAAAAGTCAGCTTCATGTCTAAACTTATCCTCAAAGTTTATTACCACACCCGCATTCCCAAACCGTATGCGTCCCAAGTATACCAGCCACTGGAATTACTACTACTTCCAGACCCTCCTTATTACTCACGACTTACTTAACGTTCACACATCCCATGTATACATCCTGTCCCTACCAAACTAACCACACACACTTGCTTTTCACTCACCACATATATTGGATGCGAGAAAGCATCTCCTCATGACTCTGTAGAAAGCAATTACAATACAACGTGTCCACTTACGAACAGCTAATGAGTCCAATGAGCTTTGAATTACTTGTCACGAGCATTCCAATCGCTCTCTCGTACTCTCAACTCCTCTCATGTGGATGTGTTGTAGTTTTGTAGACCACAGTACACAGCTTCCTGTGAAATAACGAGTGTTCACACTTCCTCAAAAGTGTCTAGAGTCTTTTTAATACAGCCACAAAAACGGGTATTTAATATGCATTGTGCGATGGAATGAGAAATACTTAAACTTAATTAAGTATTCGTAGTACAAGTGATTACGATCCATAAAGCAGTTCATGCATTAATTAAACCTTCCTGTAACTCCTTGTCCCATATGCAGAGTTTTCCACTTGTAATTTTTATGAAAGTTACACTACCTGTAAAAAGTTAAATGACGGAGTATCTCCGACAATTGTATCTCTTGTTAACTTTGTATACCTTGCCACCTCAATGCCGCATATAACGAAATCGATCCATCGATCTGGGTTTCTTGACTACTACTGGCAATCTGAAAAGACGGTAGCAGCAATGCAGCAAGAGTTACGAGTGTGAGATTGGATCAAATCAATAAATATGTTAATGTCAATGATATTTCCTATCTGATTCGGTAATTTCCTCTTTTTCCTGGGTTCTTTTGAGTACCAAACCGATTCAGAAATTGGTTCAACCATATGCACACACATCAGCTCAAAATGCTACACAACATAAATAACCCCCCTGTCGTTTGTAAACAAAACTATCCATTCATATTTTTCTGTAACGCTTATTTCAATTTAATATGTCTTTAACCTTCCACCAGCCAGAGGTGAGAGGACAAAGAAAGAATCCTTTGACGAACATTCCAGATTCTGACGTCAAGATAAACAGCTTTTATACTTTTATCACTTTCCCCAAATGCTCTTTAGTATTCTTTACTTGAAGATAAAATGCAATGACAGTCACACACAATTTTCTCAAGTTGTAGTTAATCAAGTTTGATTCTTTGGAAAGTACATATATATAAATGCCTTTACATCGCAGTCGCACCATTTGCATGTGATGCATAAAAGCCCTTTCAGTGGAATTGTGCGGTAGGAGTGCCATAGACCACCTCTACAGTTGTAATCTCATAAAGAGAACAAACTGGGAATTCACTTGTGCATAAATTGCCTATGGTTGAATGCACCAGTTGTCTTTGCAAACACACCACACGGTTCATTAACACAGTAGAATGAGTGACAAAGAGATAGAAAGAGAGCCGTGGAAATTAATATCTTTCCTGTTCAATGAACAAGAGGAGTGGGACGTCGTGTAAAATTATGACTTTCCTTTAACGCAATAATCGAGAAATGAAGTGGAATTCATTCTATTGCAAACAACTTTATTAAATCTAATTGTAACAAATTGTTCAATGACAATTTGACTGGAAAGATGAATGGTTATCGGTTGTGTCTTATCTCTCTTCGTGTCTCTCTTTCACTGTCTATTGATTGTCATATAGAACGGTTGCCAAAATGAATTCAATCTTTCCACTTTCCTGGGAAATGTCAGGGTTATTTTCTCCACATTCACCATTACTATGAGTGAGATTTCTCTTTCTCAAAAAACTTATTTTTTCCGGGTTCACGGAGATTCGCCAGACGTGGAGCAGTAATATAAGACGTGGATAAGGAAACTAATGTATTCCTCTGTAGAAATGGAAGTTTCATATGGAAAAGGCTCAAAGGCTTCCGTTTTGTTTCTGAGAAAATTACATATACAGTATAACAGAGTTTTACGATAAAAGGGGTTGTGGTGGTGGTGGTGGTTGTGGGGTGGTGGGTAAGGAAAGATACAAGAAATAAATTTGGGAGGACACATCCATTAATTCTTAATTAAGAAGGGGAAGAAAGCAGTTGGCTGGTGATGCTTCCTGTTCACACAGCTTTTGCTTCCAAGAAGTAGAATATTTTTCATGAAACTGTAAATGAATCGTTGTTCTCGAGAGAACTAGAATCTCACTTCTTCCCTCATGCTTCGACGATATGTAAGGAGGGGTCTGACTTTATCTGAACTGACGGATTTTATCAACTGGGGAGCCAGAGGATTCGTTTCTTCCTATCGAAGGAAGGAGTGAAAGCTTTCCAGTGTCGTGAACCAAATGTCCTTGCACTTGAAACGGAGGAAGCTTAAAGGTGCATTCATCGATGAAAAATACATAGTGTGGTGCATTTCATGCATGTTCATGCGTAGGGGTCTCCTTTTATTTTCCAATAGGGTGATTCGTATGTGAAACAGTAGTTTCTCTGAATTGCTTATATTATAGCATGTAGGCAATGATCCTAAGTTAGATTGAGGGACAACAACGAGCTTATAAACTTTCTCTACGTCGGAGTTCTATACACGAGTATCCCAAAAGTCATAAAGTTTTTTGTAGTGTTTTACCCACAGGATTTAATGGATGTTTGGAAATACTAAAAAAAACGGTAGAGGATTGTGGAGCATCATTCAGGGAACAGCTATTATATATGGAGTAGTTGCGGTTCTCTGTGGTGTCCATTACCTCATGATTCATATGACTTTTATAGTGTCCCTAGATAAATTCCAAGTAAAGTGAGATCACTTATAGAAGAGTATGAACAATACATGAGATCACAATAACCGGAAACGCCTTAATGCTGGGCCTCTCTCTGAAGTCATCATGAGTTTATGAGCATTGTCTAAAATATGGAATGGAATTGTTCTGGAAGCTCAGAATGACTAAAGGACACATACGCGTCACCTACTCTGCAGCATAGGCGTAAAGTAAAGCCCACAGATGTTCAGAGAGGGCAGAACAACCAGTACACTCACAATAATAATATTTACGGTGGTTCAAAGTGAAGGCTTTCTGATTCTCTGACTCAACACTGCAACTTCTGCAAGGTTCTTTTAAGCAATACACGAGAGTATTCTCTTCCACTACTACCAGTGGTACAGTACAACCTTCATTTCCCCAAAAAATTCATTCAGACCAAAACCAATGTACTAATTCTAAAATTCCCATTAAATTTCTTCTCTATTTTTCTCTACTGTTCTCTTAAAATTAGTAAAATTATTAAATTGAACCCAAGCTTTTAATTAAAAATTGTTTTAACATTTTAACTCCATAACTAAATGCTAAATGATTCTTATTTTAAAAGCTAAGAGTATTAAAACGCGATGATGATAAATATTATTCCATCAATTAAAGGGGATTTTAAGAGTACAAAAATGTATGTAAATTATTGGGAAATTGGGATTAACTGTGGTATACTACAAAAGGTGCTTAAAGAAAAAGACAGATGTGGTTATGGTGGGGTTGTACTGTAAGGGAGAAAGAGTGAGTATAGACAGTGTCTGTGTGTATGTGTAGAATTTAGACATGGTCAACAGAGTAGAGAAAATCTCTCATCATATAATCCTTAACTTTACAGTAAATAAGAAATCCCACAAACAAATCACAGCAGTGGACATCTCTGTTGTTTATGTCAAGTCAAACCACCACTACGAAACTCTGTCTTCCACTTGTTATCAAATTAACCCACCTTCGTCCCCAAAATCATCCAAGTTCCACTTAAATTCTGCCTAAATAATAATTATACACCTGCTCGCTCGTTAATACGAAAATTAACTCCTCCGCCGTTTATTCTTTACGAGAATCATTGTAAAGGGTTTGAAAAGGTGAAAATCATTTTTTGAGTACGATTGAACACAAAATTCAACATTTACATTTATTTATACGGGGGGAGATAAATAATTTGTCACTATAAATAGTTTGCTGAGTTGCGTTTAACTTTTGTAGTAATTTTCTTAGTGTTTACATCGGAAAGTGCATTTTTTAACAAAGTGGAAAAGTGAAGAATTAGCACTGAGGAAGAAATCAATGGAGTGATGAAAACCATAACGAGTGATACACACACCGTGTCGTACACCTTAGAATTGAAGAAGTTTGGATTTTAAGGATTAAGTGTGTGTGTATTCAATAACTCATCTGACTGAAGGAAGAAACCAACAATTAAGTGTTTGCTCATTCATTGTTAAAGACTCTAGAGGTAAATCGCCACCGTTGAGAGAGCAGAGAATAAGAGAGAGCAACAAATGAAGATCTAAGAAAGATTTCTGTGTATGTGTGTGAAAATCCTTGCAATTCTTGATGAATTTGTTTAAGTTGTGTGTAGTGGAATCAGAGCAGACAAACTGTATTGATGAAGTTATTTGTAATTTCAAGATTTCATCCTAAAATGGATCAAAGGTGGATTCCACTTTTTCTACCTTGAGATATAGAGAGACTTGAGGAGGAGAGTCGTCTGAGAGGTTTAATTACTTTAGAAGATTGGGATATTTATTGTACCATCTGTTTGTGGATCTTCTACAGGAGAACATATTAGGATTTGAATAATATGTAATTTGAGGTGATTGAAATATATATGGAAGTGTGAGTGGAGGAAGACAGTGAAAAGATAATTCAGGATTTTAGTGTGTAGGAAGCACGGGAAGTGGATTATCATCGGTGAATTTTCATCTCACAAGATATTTAACCGAGGAGGACTTAAGAAATAAAGTGCTTCACGTCGGAAGTTCAAGTATAGTTTGGGGTTCATCACTTTGTACTAGAGCGATCTTGACAATTCTCAAAGATTGTTTTTTGCCAAAGTTAAATCTGTAAAAGTAGATTTGAATAAGACTGTGTGCGGTGGGAGGAAATAAATATTTGGAGGATCCTTAACGTTGTTAGATATAATTAACATACTCGGTAAGGTTTGAGAAAGGTAGCTATTCAAAATCAATTTGTGATAATTGAAAGTTATAAGGAGAGGAAGGAAGTTATACATTTTTCATTTTCTGAGGAATCATCTGTGTAATCTTTAAGTAAAATTAAAGGCTGAGAGAAATTGTAAAACCAGAGTTAGAGAATTTCATAAAATTGTGAGGTGAGATTCCATTGATTGAAAGATTTGAAGAGATTTACCCCTTGAAAATCAAGACGGACGGGGATTGGGGTTTTGAGATTGGGTTTTGGAATGAAACCGAAGCTACTGGAGCTATGGCCAACTTTAGAGGAAGCTGTCAAGACTGTGGGGAGGTGGGTTTCCAAGATTTCATTTTGTTTAATTTTTTAGAAAAGAAAGTGATGATTGTTTTGTTGTATTTTGCAGCCCGCAGTTGGCCCGATCATGACAGCTGGACTAACTTCTTTCCATCCGGAATGCTTTCGGTGCTGCAAATGTCAATTGTGTATTGGAGATGATGAGCAATACGCTCTTGTTGGATTCTCTACTCTTTATTGGTACGAAAATTAAGTTGTACTTGATTCCCGACAAGGTGATTGATTAGGTGATTACGATGATAGGTTTTTGTGGTGTCTACGACTGATAACAGAGTTTTGTGTAGATTTAGTAGTCCTAAACTCTGCTGTGTGGTATTTTGGCAAAGTTGAGTACGATTGTGCAGTGTGAATATTAAGGTGTGTATGCGTGAATGAAGTGTCAAACGACATCTTTTTTATATTTTGATCTGTGAGAGTTAAGTACCTGTCAGGTTGGAGTCTAGATTGGGTTTAATTTGAAAAAATATTTTTACTATGTAATTGTCCACTCTTCGCTCTGTGTCACGGTTTTCAAGTGTGAAGTGCCTTTTGAGGTTTCCGTGGTGTAGTGAATAGTGTGATGAGGTAAATTTTGTTTTGACGTGTTTATCTGCCATAGAGGCAGCAGCTCTCTGCAGGTTTATTAGAAATTTCATGCAGTTAAGTTATCTTAAAAACGGCAGTGAATTGAGAAACGTATTGTGCTCATAGCTATTTAAGTACACAGAACACGTGTGATTTTGCAAGGCATTTCATATCATAAGTATTCCCTGGTTGAAATCAAACTGAGTGTTATTTGGAAATTTATTATCAGACGTATGAATGCAATAATGAAGAGGAATGCGCATTTAACTACCTGAGGTGTATGTACAGAGATAAGAGCTATTTTAATTTAATCGCCAGCTATTATCTCTTTGGTACACAAGGTCGATGATTTTGATCATTCATCTCTATTGATTCTTCTGACAGTTTATTTCATTCTCGATATTTTACTTCACAAATAATTTTATTTTTCAAACTGGGAAGGAAGGCACATTACGGGCAACAACAAGCAAGAATACTATTGTGTCTCGAGTGGGTGTAATGTAACTGTATCCAGTGTTTTAGGTGCACAATGAGAAAGCATGAAATTTGTGCTATTGAAGGCAAAATTCTGCAAAGTGAGCTGGTTTACAAGCGAAAGAATGGCACGATTGGATCATGCCATTAATCTTGAGAAATTTTTTAAATGAGTTCATATAATGAATTTAAGTCAGTGTTGAATTCGTGCTTGACATGAATCCAGTGAGAATTTGAGCTGAGACCATTTGGATTTGGAATTCTGTTTTCACTCCATTAACTCCAGTTTCTGTCCGTGTTTAAATTCTAAATTTAAATTCCAAGTGTTAATTCTCAAGTGACGCATAAGTGAGCTGCGAGTTTATGTATTTTGTTCCGAATTCAAATCTGTGGGTCAGAGACAAGTTAATGGGAGCAGATGTATCCTTATGTAATAGGTGATGATACTGCATGTTAATTCATAGACTTGTCGATAGAAACCTATTCAGAACAAAAATTATACTTGGAAATTTCTGTAATTGTCACGCTTGAATTTCTCTCTTTGCAGTTCTGGGTGCTGGAAAAAGGAGCCTTACCCGCTGGTTGAGAATCAGCATGTCATTAAGGTCGTGAAGATACCTCCGCTTACTCGGGATAGCACACAGTACAAATTACGAAAAGATTTAAGGGAATGTTTGGCTTATGATTACGACGAGTGCACGACTGTTCCTCAAATCTCAGAGTAAGTCCATAACCATTAAGCCTAAATTGCCTTAGTTCACTAAGCTTGACTCATTTTCAATTGACGTAAGACTTCACGAAAATAGACTTTGTATTTTGGAAAGATCGCTTCACAAGACCCAGTGTGGTTGGGAAAATTTCACGATATATTTTTCTCTAAACAAAACTTTATGCCAGTTGCAGCGAAATAGCTGGTAAAAATTATCATGTAGATTACAGAACTCGATAATTTGTAGTACAATCGTTTAAGGATTCGCATCCTTTACAGTAAAGTTTTAGTGTGAAGTAATTTGCTAATTTTTAAACAATCTATTGAGATTATTCATTGCACGGGAAGGAAGTAATACGTCAGTTTGATAATGATACGAAACAAACACGTCCTCTAAACGCCTTTGAAAAGTTGAATCTGATATCACACACTGAATTTTATAGCTTTCATTGCACGTTAGGGTATGTAATTACAAGAATAAAATAAATACCATCGATAAGTCAATCCTGCTAAAAGTAAAACTAAACTACCTAAAGTAAGCAATCAAACTTTTGCATTTGCATTTGTATTCTAAGAGAACTTCGCCCATATGAATTAGTTCTGGTGGGGAGCTGGGACGGGGGACATAAAAATAAAACTGAAATGAGTTAGTTGCAAGTTTAAATTGGGCTGAACCCTGCTAACAAGTTGGCTGACATGTGACATAGACAATGACATCGGTTATGCAAAGATTACTCTTAGCTTAAGTGGAGAGGCTTGACAAACTTACAATGTATGAATATGAATGACACGTTAATGTTAACTTTGATTTCACAAATGAGTGTTTATGCAACAAACAATGAAAGTTATGTGTGTAGCAAAGCTTCGTGTTATTACTTTTTAAGCTTTATGAGAAAAAGGAAGAGTTACAAAGTCAAGGAAAGAGTAGGTTCTTCTTTAATTAATCGTCAAGTCGAAGGTCACCCATTAAATGTATTGAACAATATCTACACGAAGCTTATAGGAAATTCCCATGACTTTTCCTTGGAAAGCAGTAGTCTTTAGGTTACCAATGCCGAAAGTTTACACGAATACATTCGAGAAGTAAGCAAGTATGCAGATACTATACAAAGAAGCGGATTAACGAAACAAGTGCACTTTTTTACCACTTCGCCTGCATACCGAGTAATATTAAGTTAAATGCGTCTTTTGCTTCGAGTGTCTTTTTCAGTGTATACGCTCGTGATTTTGCACTCGTAAAGTTGTGGTAGTGTAGAGTGTAGCCATGAATGCGAGTAGAAATCCCACACATTTTTACTTAAAAAGATAACTTTGTGTAAGCATTGATGCAATTGTAGTCATTCAAATCGCTAGGGTTTCTACTCTTTTGTTCCATGAGCATGCTACAAGTGCAACTGCTCACACCTGACTATGAAGGTAAATGTAAATGACATTATGAATGTAACATCACAGGTGACTGCTTCTCTGAACACACAACTGCTTTGCTACAGACACTTCTGTTAATTTCATTAATCCCAAGCCACTCTCTACGAAACATACAAGAGTTTTATTTTTCAGTTGAATTTAGTAGAGACACATCTTCGACAAATTGCTCAAAGAGTTTGGCATTCGATTTAGTGGTGTAGTTGGAAAATACTGTGCTAAACAGTGGCTAGGCTAACTCACGTTCTATTCCATGCCAAATCAAGAAGCCCGATAAGTTGCTGAATAGTGACAACGAAGATTACCGAGACATGGTCTGCACAGTTTCTTAGAACTGTGGAACTAAGGAATCATTAAATTCAGTTAGTGGTTAGATACGAGAACATTGATTTGTATTATAAGGAGGAATAAGCTTCCACTTTCACTATCGAAATGACTGTAGTGCGACAGGACTTAAACATGCCATACTTAGTGATTTGTCATTGTGACTTAGTGTGAGTACACTTAAGAACGTTCTAAATGGTTATGGGTGTCATTAGAGTTGGCCGGGTTGGACCAGAATGTCAGCTAAACGTGGGAGATCGGATATTAGAAGTAAATGGAAAATCTGTGACTGATCATCCACTGCCGGACATAGAGAAAGCATTGAACCAAAGGACAGCAGTGGTTCAGGTAAGGATACATCTTGACTTATACATATTATGTTGTACTTTAGTGGAAGTTTGTAAAATTTGGTTGTATTTTCAGGTGACGGTCGAGCAGAAGCCGGTTGTAGAGATGCCGAGTAGGAAATTAGAAGAAACTAAGTCTTTTGGAAGTCTGAGCAGTCTTGAGTTGAGAAGTTGGGACTTATGGGGTAGCTATGAAAATGACAAATCCAAAGATAGACTGAGTAAACGGAAGGACGAGCACCGATCTAGGCAACCAAGGAGGTCTAAGGGGTAAGGAGTGATAAGTGAATTTCTAAAGAGCTACTTGGATAAACTCATCACGTATCGGCGGGCTTGATTATGTGATTCCAGGTGCGAGGAGAGGGCAGCATCATTATCACGCCTTTCCGATAGCAGTCCCACGCCACCAGGAACTAAATCGGGGCTTGCAAGAACATTATCTTTTAGGGAACAAGCAAGGTCACAATGTACATTTCGAGCGTGTGATTTAGTTAAAGGGGAACTATTGGGAAAAGGATTCTTCGGCCAGGTTAGTAGATTACCATTACCGGACCTTTACCGATTAGTGCAAACAATGAACTAGGGCTACAATCGAAACTTTTTTGTTGTAAAAAATGACTTCATACTCTGGCAAAAGACAAGCCTCATTGAAATTCTGCGTCGCATTGTAGCTCTAAAAAATTAGACGAGTATGTAAGTTTTAACCTTGAAATGTAGTTCACGAACTGCCTTCTAATCTCTTTACGTTGATGCTTATTATTATGACATGAAGCCACGAAAAGTCATGTACACTGCCAACTCGTATAATTCGTACACCAATCCTAGTTATTGAGCAAAACATAATTTGTAGTTTCCAGCTGAGTGTGAGTTTCCGTTGAATCATGAAATATGATTATGTATTCATTTTAAAATATGGAATTAGATATAATTATTACTTTTGCGATTCCGCTTACATTTAGTTTGTAAAGCCATCCTAATAAGTCTCTTATATAAAACTTACGTACATTGACTAGATAGTAATCAAATTAGGCGATTTTTAGTATTCTATGGGACGGTATTAAATTGACAATGCCGTTTGTATTACAGGTTTTTAAGGTTACCCACTGCGAAACCAAAGAGGTCATGGTTCTGAAAGAACTGTACAGATTAGACGAAGAAGCTCAGAAGAACTTCTTGAAAGAGGTAAGCTAACTATTCGGAAATATGGAGAGGAAAATGGCGTACTATAATATTGTTGATGTTAGGTTGCTGTATTACGAAGACTTGAGCACCCAAATGTTCTGAGGTTCATTGGGGTTTTATACAAAGAAAGGAGACTTCATCTTATCACGGAATATTTAAAAGGTGGAAGTTTGAGAGAGTTGATCCAGAATATCCAGCAATCTCTGAGTTGGGTACAGCGGTGCAGAATCGCTCATGATATTTCCTGCGGAATGGCTTATCTACATTCCATGGGAGTAATACATAGAGATCTCAGTTCTCACAATTGCTTAGTGAGAGAGGTAACATTTCCTACACATGTTTGAATGATACTTGCCAGTCTCAAAGTCATCGAGCTACAACTAATTGATAATTCATTGCTTATTTTTAGGATATGAGTGTAGTAGTTGCAGATTTCGGTTTGGCACGTATCACCAGCGAAATGAGCCTTCAAGATCGATCTCGTGCAGCAAGTAAGCGGGGACGCAGGATTGAGAGGAAAAAGAGGTAATTGTTTAAGATATACGATAATTTAATTACTTTGGAGCAATCACAACGTAATCTTGCTATAGGTACACTGTTGTTGGAAACCCTTTTTGGATGGCTCCGGAAATGATGAAGGGTAACAAGTACGATGAGAAGGTCGACGTTTTCTCTTTCGGAATCATTACTTGCGAGGTAATTTGGAAAGATATTCATATTAAATTGTTACAAATACTAGGGATTCAGCTAAACAGCTTGTATGGATAACCTGACCATAAACTATTCTTGTATTTGTAACAGCTAATCGGAAGAGTCAATGCAGACCCAGACTTCCTACCAAGATCCGGAGATTTCAGCTTGAATCAGCAGACTTTTCTGGAAAAGTTCTGTGATGGGTGTCCAGAGCCTTTGTATCGCATCGCCTTCATGTGCTGTGATCTCAATCCTGATAAACGGTAATTTCGTAACATTTAATTGAGTGATATGATGTGTGTAATCATAAGCAACAAACAAACGTGTAACGCAAATGTTTATGAATTCGCTAGGCCTCCATTTGAAGTCTTATCCTCGTGGACTGAGTCAGTGGCTTCAAATTTGAGTCGAAATTTACCATTTCCAAAAGATCTGATGAGCGAGATAAAAGGCTATGTGAATCTTTCCCGAAGTCCTACCTCATCGGAGTCGACGACGCCGGATACTTCGTTTTCCTACATGAGTAGTGTTACCAGCAGTAACAGCAGCAGTGGAAGTGGAGCTAGTCTACCTTCTGCTGAAAACTCGTCGTCATACGTGGAAAATACTTTGTCTTCCGCATGTTCTTCCTTGTCCACTTTCGCTAAGTCTGGACGACTTCATTCCATTTGTGAGGTTGACCATTCCAGCAATAATAATTCCATGAACAGCTCCACGTTGTCTAGTCCAGATATGGATCAACCTATCTTGACGTGCAATCCAATTCACACACGAGCTCTGTCCGCATCCCCTTCCTAAAATTATTTGAAATTACAAATTACGTACCAAAATATACACCTTTAGATTCCACACATCTTCAAGTCTAATCATTCACCACTACTTTGATCTTTCCTTTGATGCACGGTGTTTCATATATTTAGTTTAACGACTTGTTAATTAATGACAAATTAAGTCATTGTAAATACAATATACATTAATAATTGTCCTTTACAAGTAAGGAAATGTGTACAACGAAGAGGTGTAAGAATTGCAGACTCGCAAATTGAGACATGCATTATCTTTTAGTTCATAATATATCGCTATTTATTCATCGGTCCTAAGGTATCAGAATAGAACTTAAGGCAATGCCCTACAAAAACTCATATCTAGTTTCCTCATGTGCACAGCACTATGTATCAGTTGCTTATTGCAAATACTAATAACTCGGAATTGTGCACTATCTATAGTTTTTTTCAACTACTTTTTCCTCCCTAACTTTTCTTTTCGAACAGAAGTAAACGATAGTTGTTATAAACGCGTGTAAAGTGCTACACACATCATTTCAAGGCGTGCGAAACACGGTGGCTAGATTCCAATTATATCTATGCATTAAGTTAATCCGTATAACAGGCAGGCAGGCAGAACTCTATTGCAGATTATGTAGAAGTGTAGAATCATTTGGAGGGTTAAATATTTATTTTGTCAATCGAATAATTGAAATGCTGTTTTTCATGATTCAGGTATTTCTGAATGTATACTTAATTTAATTCATTAGTAGTTGTTTCGTCTTTCATGATTGTGATTCTATCTACTCTTATTTCAATTAAACCCTCATTTCCGATGCATCGGAGAATTTAACCATAATTGTGAGAATACACAACGAATTGTTTAACAATTAAGGATAATAATTTAAAGATTCTTTTTACTCCTCTCATGCATTTATTAGCAACTGTATCGATTGTTAAAATGATCAACAGCATTTCATGTGTGACACAGGCAGAGTCTTGAGCTTTTCTGGTTTCACCAAACTCTTAATTGTACGTAAAGAAAAATGAATCGAAAGCATAATGTAAGAACCAACATTACTACTGATCTCTCTTGTATTAGTAACTCTAAAATGCTACTAAAAACTCTGTAAGATTCCTTTAAAGTGTAATTTTAAAAGTACGAGGACAATTCGCTCAAATAAGTAATAGTAATGATAGATACACCTATCTGTGTGTAAGAGACTGATTGCGTCGAGTCCACAATAATTTTGTTTCATTCCAAGAATATAATATATACATACACGAATGCCTCGTAATAAGATACACATAGGATTCGTGAATTCAAGTGACACGTTCCGTCACTTCCACTCTTAGAATCAGCCTCCTATTTAATCGTAAACTTAAAAATGCGTGGAAAATATTAAAATATTCAAGTGCATTACAAAATCACGTTTCAAGTGTATTACTTATTCTGTTTAATTTTGTTTGCTAACCTAAATCAAGAGACAGCTTATTTTTTGTGTATTAAGTTAATATATTAAATACAAATGAGGGACAATTGACAAGTAAATGAGTATTTATGTCAGTCTAAGAATTATGAAGCTTTACGACGAAAACGATGTACAACACATTGAAAATGCCTTGTTAAGTTTTTTGCAAGATTATGCGATTGCAACTTCAATTTTGAAGTTACACGTTCAATTTGAATGGTATCGATGTATTATTAGAATTTTTGAAATTTTTATACGCAGTAGTTGTCAATGTTGCACTTTGAAAATAATACCAATC
This sequence comes from Isotomurus graminis, assembly GCA_034696565.1. Taxonomy (NCBI): domain Eukaryota; kingdom Metazoa; phylum Arthropoda; class Collembola; order Entomobryomorpha; family Isotomidae; genus Isotomurus; species Isotomurus graminis. The sequence continues at coordinate 9,544 of JAQGAB010000323.1, read as the reverse complement.
AGCTATGTGCGTGGAATGATGGAATGAGACAAGAATTATATAAATGTTAGTAGGAGAGGCAAGTGTGTAAGCTAATAGGAATTATGAAATGACGAATTTTGATATAATTTCATGAATTCTTGAATCGTTGTAAAATTCCCTGTTAACGTAACGTCCATAATGTTGCTGCTACTAATTAATAACTAAAGATAAAGTATGAACGCATAAGAAGCAACTAATCAAAAACGAGTATTTCTACCACGATTAGTATTTCCATTTTCACATTGTTACGATTATCCCACTGTAAAGCGTAAAGTTTTGGTATATAATGGACTGCCTGTTAAAGATAAACGGTTATAATATTATATACATGATATACAGTTGAATAAAACACACTGTTTATATAAAATTGAAATTAAATCGAGTTCATTTCATTATGTGCGACAGAACTGTGTGTGTGTATTGTTGGTACAAATCTCATGATTTAATATTCATAATGGATGTGTGTATCAATCAGATTCGACTTGGACTTTGGACACAATGTTTAGTGTAAAAGCCAGGGTACTTATTAATTTTGATTCCATTCACTTAACAGTCAGTGGCATATTGGAGTGGCCAAGCAACACTAAAGGATTAGTCATAGTGTGTGTGAGCATTATTACCCTTCTTGACCATTGCAATAAAATATTGTTACATTTGTATATACACAGAGGGACAAAAGGCATCCCGAAATGAATGGAATGTCACCCAGAAATCCGAAAACTGCCCACACTTCCAACATTATTGTAGCCGTGGAGTCACATTAATAAAGTTGAATAAGAGAGAAGAATTTATGTGACAGTGTTTGGTCAACAAAAGCTGATTAGAAGATTAGATGGCTTTTTGATTACAAGGAAATTTCGTTCCGATGAGGTTGACTGTAAGTGAGATTTGATTAGGCGAAGAAGTGAAGCGAGACGAGCAATGTATTCGAGATGAGAGTGTGTGAAAGCACTTTTGGCCCAGCTTTTGTGATCTTGAGTCCCACGGACAGAAGAACTCACTGTTTCCTGTGTGAAGGGTCCTCTCATGTCACGAGATGACTTTGTGGTTTACTGTTCCATCTGATAATTGCACTGAAGGGTCAGTCCATACACACACAACGCACACGCACGTATTGTTTATACGGAAACGGTCATTTATCTAACGAATCATGATCAACGGAATGGATATCATTGTCATCATAATCAATTGATTTGTTGATGATGTTAGAATGGTAGATGAGTGAGAGGTGGGAGAAGGTGAATAGAAGTTCACTACTGGACGTCTCTCTCATAATGAAGTTAAGGGAAATATGAAAGAGCATTTGAGGTCGAATGGGGAAAGCAATTGTTATAATGGTCATCTACCTCCCGCAGAGGTTTACTTGCTATGGTCTCCCACGCATGAAAAACTTTACTGTAATGACTCTTTCAATTGAAAATGATGGGATGGACTCCCCTGCTTCGTCTTATCATGTCCACTTGAACGAGGAATAAACTCGGGAAAAAATTCAACACCGGGACACCTCTGCCACCAACAATCTCATCGTTTTTCTCCTCCAACGCGACCTAAGAAGATTCTCATCTACTGATGATAGCTGATCTTCAGATAAGCCTGGTCACTTTCCTTTCCGCAAAGGAACTGGAAACGAGATACACTTGATAAACCTTCATTCTTGTCAGCGACCGCTTGTGATTTGCATCTTTCATTCTACATGGCCAATTTTCATTCCCTAATCTGCTTTCTCATTGTATAGTTTCTTTTGAATCGTTAGCAGCTCGTGATTTTTATTAAGGATCGCATGTGTATTTCTAAGTTTTGGTGTGGATTATTTGGGAACTCCTAATTTATGGCCAGAGGTCGAAATGTTTAACTGGTAATAAGTATCTTTCGTGACGTGACTCAAGCTGACAATTGTACTTACAGCCTTAAATCTTTCGTAGATTGGAGATAATGCAAAGGTCCGAGATGTATGGAACATTCTGAGGAATTCCTGCAAGTTGAATCTCTAAATAAATTTAAGACTTGAATTCTCTAAATTCTTCTAACTTTAGAAAAATTCCTGACTCTAAAAAATCAGTGACATTTTTACGCAAGGATTTATTTTTATACTTGTTTCAATATCGTTAGTACATTGTTTAGTCAAATGTTCTTGCGTCATGCGTATTTCAATTACACGTTTTTGAAAATACCGACTTAACTACAAAGTTCTTGGGGTCTAAACTTGATAAATATTTGTAGAATCACGGAATCACATCTGAGTTGTAGTTTCAGTTGTGTTGCAGACAAGAGTGAGGCAATTTGGGACAGAAGTAAAAACCGGAAGTCTCGTGGGTGTCGCTGGGATAATGTAAGATAGCTGGTTAAAGCTCAAAGAAATGGTTTGGGAGTGGAGATGAAGTGTCTTGGGATTAAAAAATGCGGTGGATGATGATGGATGTAATGTGGTGAGAAAAGTATCGGTGGAGGGGTACGAAGGGTATGTGGATGATGGTAGAGTTACTTATGCCCTGCCGCCTGCCCCCCGTAGGGCTCTGTTGGTTTTAGGCGCCCGGCAGGCCACGACCTCGTCAGAATGCTAACTACATTATGCATTTAAAGAGATGAGGCTCCTTCCTTGGCGAAGGTTCGAGTGATGCAAACAAGAGGATTATGAGGTCTCATCATCCCAAGATGATTGTCAAGGCTCACACAACTTCACCCGCCCTTAACGGTTTACGTATTACGCCAACCCTCCTCCCACTGAGGCGTTTTTGACAGCGATGCGCCTTAAGGCACGAGGTCTACTTCCAAAATCGTTTAAGGGACCACCGTAGGAGCATTAAATTTTACTGAACCATCTTCATTTATTAACACACAGATCCCTGCATCGTAAATATGATACCATTTCATTAGAGTTATTCCCATCGAATCGTATCAAGAAGAAGATGAGTGTCTGTGGATGTTGCCTTTTTAACTCAAGCGTGCTCTTTATTAAACATCCCGACTGGAATTCCTCCTTCAGACTTTTTTAAGGGTTTGGAAGGCACGAAGAGAAAGTGTTGCCTTTTATACAAAATAGGCGTAACTTCAGCCGCCATTCTCATTACCTGAGGAATATTATTTTGTCATCTAAACAATTTATTGTATAACAGATGTTTTTTAAAAATGTATTGATACAATATTAGATGCTAGCAAGAATATCTGACAATGAGTTAGTATGTTTAATTCCAATCCAACTGTATAATAAGTCTAGCTGTGTAAATCTTAAGGGTGTTAGAGTTTGTTAATGACAGAGATCTTAAGGATTAATGAATTGGATATCTGAATGAATCAATGGTGGTGGAATGACACCTGAAGTAATAGATGTGCTAACACAGACATTGTTAAAAGTCAAAGTTTGAAAGTCATGAGTGAGAGGGATAAAGGAGTCAAACAGATTTCCAGATGATAGTCAGGAAGGAAGGTGACGTTCCTTTTGTCTGACATGTCACCACTCACGGCCCTTCATTGAACGGCTCTCTGGACAACCGACGCATTGAAAATGACCGTGACTTCTTTCAGCCAACCTCTTTTCCTTTGAATCCGTCTTCCGACAAGCAAAAAATAATAGAATGAAGATGTTAGTCGTCACTCGTTTAAGTTTCGAATCTCTTGTTGGATTCCTTCTCTAGACTTTTGGCTCTTGGTTGCTTGTGTGTCTGCAATTCTAACGCACAAATGTCAGATATTTTGATGATTAATGGTTTATATACTGATTTAAATATTTTAAAAATTTACACAGTTCATTCATGAATTGATTGTGTATGTATTAAAACCTCATGAATGTACGTTAGAGAAGTAAAAGCGAATATTCGCAAATGTTCACGTGAAAGCTGCAAGAGGAGTGGAATGCAGTTTAAGGGACGGTTTCATTTGCATTAATTTCGGTTTCGGAGATTTCTCCGGGTGAAAAGTTGGGATACCAGAGTGACACTGTCCAATATTGTAAAAGTCTAGCAGGAAAGGGACGACGAGGGAAATGGCACAAGTCACAAAGCCAAGAGAAATGCACCATGAAATGTATTTTAATTGCGATGAGTCTGTCGGACATCCCTGGATACTTGTGACTTGTACACATCTCCCTTTTGTGTTCATCATGTGTCGGGATTCTCATGGAAAGTGTGGTAGCTTCCACTGGCTGTGTGGCTTGTCTAGGTTTCAGTGAAAATCGTGACTATTCTTTTGATTGTATATTTAAGTAGGAGTTTTAGACACTGAAATCTTTTAGTATTTTGTGTGTCGACTCCTAGGAAGACGACAAGCAAGTGAGAATAGGATTTGTTAAACTTGTATATATCTTTCTTAGTTTTGTCCTGCAAATTTCAGTTCATTGTGGGCTAACATGCTACACAGCCATTTCATGACGTGAAATAGTCCAATCTGTCAGTGGCAGTCAGTCAAGTCGAGAAACCGAGAATGTAATAAGGTATTATTAGGATGAAGGCGGTGTTTTGTTATGGTTCGGTGTTCTTGTCAATCCGAATGGTGACATGCATCGTATAAAAAGACACTAGTTTTGGTCAAATTTTGTGGTCACTGCATCACGAGATGCTTTTTTTCTTATCCATGAAAGCAATCAGACAAAGCCGTCCTACCAACCATACTTAATGGTTCAACTCCCACCACCCAGTGCAGCAAACAAAATGCTGGTTAATCGTACATGATGTAGAAAGACCACAATTGAAGGAAATCCATGGCATGATGATGATTATCAGGTTGACATGATAATATGGATGGATGTGGGCATGGGAATTAGAATTAAGGACTAACCCTTCAATTGACAGGGAGAGGACAACAAAGTCCAAACCAACCAAGACGACCGAATGAAATAAACTTTGTTAGGTACTTCTTGTAGAAACACTGCATTTTTTGTTCCGTTTTATTTCTCAAATACTGAATAGTAATACACACAAAACGACGTTTGGTGGATTGAACTCCCAGGTTTTCATGAACAGGGTTTCCATATAAAAACTACTTCCATGTGGAGTGAACACCGACATTATCATTATCGTGTAGCCCTTAGAAATTCGAAAAGCGTACCGACATCAGCCTTCTCAATTAATTCATTTGCTTTTAATGATTAAGGAGACTAACTGAAGTTGTACCGGAGGCAAATACCATTTTGGATGCACAGACTAATAGACATCCAGAGGTGGAGTTATTTCCAATGAAAATTGACTATTTAATTTGACATGGTGTTCAGCAGATTAAAAGTTTCTAACAGCATTGGGTACATTTGAAGAATGCAATTTACCTTAAAGACTTGCATTAAATGTGAGCAAGTAAATAAGTATTCAGAGATTCGATTAAAATTGCTGAGAATATGGATTTTCTCACTAAAATTCCATATTGCAAATCCATCGTAAGTTATTAACGTGTTTGGTGTACTGGATACTTGTTTCATTAGCAATTAAACCAGGGAGTGAATAGCGAACAGACTTTCTCTGGTAATAAAATCAATATTTGTGTATGTGCTGATGATAGTAATCCTTGTGTGTACGTACTCAGTACTTGTAGAAAGAACTTGGTAAGCGTAAACCTTTCCAAGGAGTCTGAGTTGCTGGGTATATGCATTTGATATAAAAATGAGATTTTATTAGGAAGATGTGTGGCTGGAATGAATGTGCAGAATGGAAACGAATGGATTGGATGATGATATACATAATTATGAAATTCCAACGGGGGGTGCATGAGTCGGTATCCTTTGAAGACATCCTCGTTATTCACCTGCTGACATCACTAAATTCAATCCGCTCAGACAGAAAGAGTAGCGGACAGTGTCATTTCGCATCTCATCCACCGTCCATCCTTCCGTGAAAGTACTCTTTTAGTCCCACTTCAACAGCTTCTTCCATGAGGATCATCTCCGAGTGTAATTTGTCAACCCTTTTTCACTCACCTGGTTCTCCCATAACCCACATGAATATCAATCACCTTCACATCTACGCAATCTGACAATGACCCTCATCCTTCCAATAAGAACCACCCGAATAATAATGTTTTACCCACACATTCATCTCCCCTTAAACTTTATATATTATTTCTCCCTCAGTATAAAAAGAGATTTGATTCAATTGAATCTTCAAGAGATTTCTATTTAAGAATAAACTTCGAGGTTTCTTTGGTTTCCTACTTACTATCGATCATTATATAAAGTACATCTAGGATTTTTAAGCATTCCTACGTTTTCATTCAATTTTAGTTGTAACTTTGAGCATATCTTGGTTTCCAGCGGTGAAGAATTGAAAACTCTTTCGTTCACCTATTTTTGGGATTCTAATATTCTAATACAGTTGATGAAATCGATAAAAAGGATTGCGCGACTGTACTGCATCTTTAAAAATACATTATAGTCCCTCAGCGTGCAGAGTTAATACGGCGTGACTAGGGACAGACTTAATAAAAATTTCTCTCCAATAATTGATAGCTTTAGAGTGGTTAACTAATAAAATAGAATATTATTCGCTTCAATCAAATGCTACGTCAAGGGTTTGTTGTTTCTTTGTTCATGAACAAATCATTTGTATCAAGAAATCTCGTTATCCAACATGAAATGAAGGAGGAGGAAGAAGTCACACAGAAGACAGGAGAGTAATTGTGTCCTGCAAGAGTTCTCGAGAGATGAAAGTCTCACTGTGATTATTGTGTTCCCTACGAATAAAACCACAATAATCACTCACGTAAAATAAAAATTATTGACAGTGTCAATCATCATCGTTGTAAAGATGAAATAATATTTAGTACGTAAAGCAAAGGAAAGAGAGAGAGTGGGGTCTATTGTCCAGCTATTGAGTGACTACACGCTGGTCTGTGGTTCAAGGGTCGTCTCGTTTGAATTTATATGTCTTTCATTTCCCACAATAAATGGATGGTTCATATCCCTTGAGTTAAACAAAAGGGTTTTAAAAACAGGGTAAAAGAGCTTGTCTATAGCATAATGATATTATGTCATTTTGTCAAGGGATCCTTACGCGTGTGATACATGATCCCCGCTTAAATCTCAGTAGGAAAGAACTCATAAGGGCGATCATGAAGAGAGGACAAGACAGATATTTGTTTCTTCAAAATCCACAACCGAGTAAAATGTCTATTAGTTACCGTTGTCAATATGAGTACACAGATTCAATTTAGAATCAGCAGGGTCTCCTTTTGTCTCGATGTCTCAAGACGCTGCACACACAGCAGACCACTTTGCTCGTCCTTTGGGAGATGACAACCGTGCCGAGTGTTTGTTGTCCCACAACAGCGTTTATCTTCCTTCTACTAGTCCTTTCCTTTACATACAAGAAACCTAAAGGACTCAATAATATATTTTACTGCTTCATTTGTATTTCAAGAAATGGTCGTGTATTTTTTAAAATGACAAAGGAAAACAAATGTATAAAGAGAGAGTGTGTATAGCAGTAGTAACCTCTTTTTGGTTGAGATTGTTTGGACCTAAAGATAATGAAAGTTTACGTGTCACATCTTCCCAATCTCTCACATCTAGAATTTCTTTTTACCTGAGTAAACCAATTACGGACAATTTCACCCGTTGTGTCTCAATGAGGTAAACATGCGGTAAAATTTCATGGATTTTTGGGCAAACAATATCTTTTTTCTTTCGTTTTCCGTTTATCGAAGATAAAAATTTAAACCATTGTGTGCACCTTTAAGTAAGTTATTGCATTGTTTGTCATCCATTCACCTGGAGGATTTCCAAATGTGCATCCTCTTCATTATTGTCTGCATCATCTCATCCTTCTCTAATTGCTAGTCAGTTCATGTGGGTGTTTCATCTCTCCCCCAGGTTAAAGATGAAAAGTGTTCTTCTGGCCTAAAATTTTGTCTCTCTGTCTCTTCATGACAAACCATCTGTCATGTAGTAGAGATGTAGTAGTAAAGTATAATTTGTGTTGTACAAGGTCTACGGACAAGAGCTACAAGTAATCAAAAGACCCGAATAGTTCTCTCACATATAAAACACACACGGAGGAAGATCGATGAAATAAAGTTATATCGGACTGACTGATTGTGTGTGTAGACTTGAGAATGAGGCAAAACGAGACTCTTCCATCTGAACTTAAGTACCCACATAGTTAAGGGTTGATGGAGTAACAATGCTCACGGGTAAAAGAACTGTTTAAGTTTAATAAATTGTTATCCTGGGGCCATTGAGTGTGGATGAGAGGGTAGAAGACGAGAGTTTATCTATTGTATCGTACTAAATCCTTTTGAGAGGAAAGCCTTCACCTCTTGATAGTAATCCTAACTCAATTATCATTAAATAAATACGCATTACTCCCCTCTTGAACACAAGAGATGCAAGTGAGTCAAGCACATGCTCCTACTTATTTAGAAAGGGTCCACACACACAAAACATATATTAGGCCGTGTTTGGTAAGAAGAAAGCTATTTCATAATAAATCAGGATCGAAAACAGGGTCCCATTTATCCTTTCTTTATCCACACTGCTGTTGAGTAGGTATTCATGTAGTTAACCCATCGCTTCACTTTTAATCCGTGATTCTAACTGACATCGTCATACAAATAAGTTGTCAATACATGACGGAATGAATGTGTCAGAAGCCGACAGTTGTACCGTTGTTGATTGTTACATAGAAAGAAAATTAAGTCGTCTTATGCCTTTAAAAAAGTAGATGTGGAAGCATTATATACAAGGCTTTTGAGTGTTTGTTATAAGAGTCCTACGTAGGTTAGGCTCAATTTGTGTGGATATGTTAATCAGGACTCTGTAAACTGAGAATGCCAAATATAGTACGAATGCAGAGATATGCACCATTGGGTATTTGAAGTCGTTGGTGGTGGTGTGAGGAGAGAGTGAGGTTGGTGTACAATGAAGTAATTTGTTCATTGTATAGGGATGAGAGATAATTGATATAGGGTTGTTTTATACTCCCCAGGCTTTAAGTTTCTACTGTATACTTAATGAAGATTTTAAGTTCATTGATTAAACTTCCAAAGTTAGCCTTATGTGTAATCTCATCCTTGTGTGAGTGAGAGAGAGAGAGAGACTGTACAAAATGGTTTGTGAATGGGCGGATAAGGTCCTACTTTCCAAGTTCGAAGGAGAAGTCATTGCATAATTTTAAGTCTGAGTGAGCGTTGAAATCATGTCAAAAGTTGTGGTGAGACTAGTGACTCCTCCGAGAGTGTGATGTAGTGAGTGGCTCGTGAGTTTGTATGAATAGAGAACGGTTTGAAATGATCAAAGTACGAGAACGAAATGCAAATAGAGTTAACTAAAACAAGCGTGGTACACCATTGGGTAATCACTAGCACCGTTCCGAGTTGATTCGCAACGAGCTTAGCGTATTCCTCCAAAATACTCCAAGCTGAGCGAGGTTGATTTGTTCCGTAGCTTTCGTAAATGAATAAATACAAAAAGAATAATGAGGTAATCAGCATGCAGATTAGAATCAGTTTGTGTGCTGGGGAAATTGAATTGAAATATCTGCTATTTACATGTTGATCTCTGAAAGTCATTCTTTAACACTTTTACATTTTGTCTTCTACGATTCTC
>JAQGAB010000322.1:0-30633 GCA_034696565.1 Isotomurus graminis | reverse complement strand
AAACAGTCATTAAGCGTTTTAAATGAACACAAACTCAGCTCGTAAATATGTTATCTAGTCACTTAAAAGTGGAAAAGTTCCAAAGTTCCAATCCCTTTGAGTAGAAAAGACAGACTTATTTGACTTCATAGTGGAATGACACCCTGAGGAATTAGTGTAGATTGGAACGGAATAATTTTATCGTTACAAGGAATCAGTAGTGTTCCAAAATTCCAACTCATGTTGAAGTTACTACAACAAACAACCACACGAAAAGTGAGATAACCTTGGGCCACTGTAGACGGTTTAAAAACCTTAGAGAATTGTATAACACATTAAATTGCTTCGAGGATCGAATCCATCTTCTTAAAAAATCGTTTATATACTACGCAAAAAGGAAGTAAATGGTATTAACACAGCACAGAATTATGTGTAAAGTAGTCATCACTGGTGTGTTTGATATTCATATATTAATATACAGTTCACCATTTACCTCGTCTAATCCATCATCACTATCACCTTCACCATCTTTCCTCAAATCGACTTGATTTGTAATTTAAAGTACACTCAGCCGTTGTTATATATTGTGATTCATGTTTTTAACATATTGTTGCAGGCAGGAGAGAAATTCCAAACTATCCAAACTCTTTTATAAATGTGTCTTTCATCAATGCTGCTGACTTGTTGGAAATATACATAGATTTACGAAATTCTGCAATTGCTCCATTATATTTCTTCTACGCCTACTTCCCTATACTTTGATATAGAGTTTGGGGTATGTAGAGTTATTAAACGGTCAGTCGGTCGGTCATGGTGCAGTCATTAATAAGGCTTGACATGAATCCAAATTTAGGCCATACAGAAATGTGTACCATAGTATATAGTCAATTAGAAGCGGTTTTATCCAGTTCCGAAATTCTATACAAGTTTAATCTCCTTCAGAGTTTCCTTATTATAACTGCATGATGCCAATTTACTAGGCACCGTCTTAAGTAGAACGACTTCCTGCAAAAACCCCAGCCCGAAAGACGGGTGTCAGTTTCAATGTTGGATATTTACTTTCACCGCAGACATTTGAGCTAATGGATTTTGCTAAAAGCCTTTGTCCAAATATTTATCGTATTATGCAATGTTGATGAATAGAAATAATGGGGTTCTTTGTAATTTGAGTAAATATTGGACGCTTACTTGGGCTAGTCGCCACACCCACTGCATTACTTTGGTACGAAGATGAATCGTCTCTCGTTTTACACCAATTTAACTTTCTTGTCTCTCCCTTTTTTCCAGTGTTGTTTGTATACGTCTGTTTTCATATTCCGATCAATCACCAGGAGAAAGGTTAATAGGTTAATTTTGAGAGAAAACGTGACTTCTTATACTCCTTCCTTTGTATGTCCCTTTCAAAATGCTTGTGGGCCTTCCCATTATTATAATGGCTACCTATTAAGCATTTAAGTACCTCAGTTTATGCTGTTTATGCCTCTACTTTGTCTTTAACGCATTATTAGGTAGTACGTTATACAGATTATATATTATACACCAATCCGTGTTGTTGCACAAATACATGTTCACTCACATTTATACATATTCCCTATCACTTAAAAGACGATACTTAAGTAATGGATAAGTGCACCTTCAAATTAAGTGAGATTTTATGCCCGAGAGATTTTTTAAACATGTTTCTTGTAAGGACACAATATATATATATATAAATTCGTGTTGTTAAAAATTTTCCTATAACACATTTTTGCAGAGAGGATTCAATTGTTGTTCTACGCGAAGACAGAAAAGGAATTCTGGGTTTACAGAGAGATTAATTTTTATACCGGAAGATGAGCATGACTCGTCTTTAAGTCTATAATGGGAGAGAAATAAACTATGTGACCTTTTGTGCAATATGTCTTATATAATTGGTCGTTTCGGAAAAGTTGTACACCCTTGTTAGTACGTATTTTTAAGAATTCCAAATTCAAAAATATTCTGAACACATTTACACATACGGTGGAATTTCTAAATAAAATTGAATTATTAAGAAATTATGAGTTAAATGCGCTTTCATGTGAAATCTGATTCACACAAATAAAAAAACTCCTGATTAATCAAACGTAGGGGATGAAATGTAATTCCAAGATGAATCTAAGTGTCATTTGAAAAATTATTTGGACGGAAACTGTAAAATCGCTAATATAATAGAAGGGCATTACACATCCTTTTTTCGTTGTTGCTGCTACTGAACTATGTGTAACTATATAAGGCACAAAGCGTTATAAGTAATTTAATTGTTAAATGAGTCGGTGGTGATTGGAAAATACACAGTAACTATTTGCGAGCTTGTTCTTATTAGAATCTCTATATATTGTCCCACTGTACTCTTAAAACCTCTTATATGGTAATTCAAGAGTAAAATATAGCTTGTGGTTTCGACCGCATAAATTATTTCATCATCTCCATTATGTACTGGCAGAGCTATATGAAATTGTTATGAATCTTGTATCTTCTTCCGTAGTTAGAGATTACGAATATATATATATATTATGATGTTATGAGCGTGCGCTACATACCTATACTTGTTGTGCTACATCCATTTGAATTAAATAAATACACATACAACTTGAAATAATTGTGTATGCACTTGCATTATATTATTAACATTTGCTTAGCATCCTGTCAAGTGGCAAAAAAGAAACAGCTAACTCATTTGCAATTGTAATGAAGACGTTCACTTCGTTGGTTACACAGTAATAGCAGCGGTAGGAAGGTGAAAGTTATATATAAGTTGCTTTCGTAAGTAGCTGGCGAAAGTAGGAAGGATAGCTGACAACCCTGTATAACATGCCAAACCTGCCAAAATATCAAGTTTATGACAGAAGGAGTCAGTTGTCGGTTTCGAAGGATGATTCAGCCACATGTTTCGTACTGCTGACTGCAGCTTTAATAGCACGAAATACTCATTTAGCTAATAACTGGGATGCACTGATTTCTAAGAAACTAGAACGATATATAAGCTTCCATTCAACTTTAAGGTTGTTGAGTTTGTCACTTTATTTCATTTTGCTTACACATGATTGAAGATAATACTTTACAGGCAGACTACACAAAAGGAAACCAAACTTTCACCGAAGAGAGGTCCTTTCTAAATCATAGTCTACAACATTACATCTACCAACATGTCTACATTTCCATACAGTCATCCTCATAAACATCAATATACTGTGAGATTATGACACAAAAATTATCCTCCAGTTATCTTTTATTTACATACGTACAATTTTACAATCTTCTATGGTTCAAACTCGTCTAAATTTCACTCTCGATTAGGATATATAAATTAACAACTTTGAACTGCGGTTTTCGACTATTCTTGTTTTGATTTTTATTAGTTAGTACACTACGAATATTTTAGGAATTTGGTTATTGATTGAATATATGTAAGCGTTCTTTTAAGTGATTTAAATTCCACAGGGAGTTGCGATAAAACTTTTCTTGTTTTAAAATATTCATAAAAGATCAAAATATTTTTCTGTGTTGTACTTATAAATTATACCATGTCAGGTGTTTGGTGGGAAGGACATAAATCTGATTATCGGTTTTGTTAATTAGACGTATTAATGTGACTATCATTGGGTTTTTTAAAGTCTGCATATTGCACACACTTCTTCACTCTTTAAATACTAACATTTTTATTTTTATACTATTTTGAGTCTAGACCTTAATAAGATGTGAGTTTGCTGCTCTTTGACTTTAAGGTCAACATTAAACGCTAATAAAGTTGCAAAGTGCGTGAAAATTCGTTTGAATGAAAAGTTATTAAGGTGCGGAGTGCGGAAACAGGAAATTTAACACGATTCATAGCAGACAAATAGAGCTATCATATTAGCAGTAAAGTTCGTTGGATCGTTTATCCTTTTATCGTGTCTCATTGTTACATACAACTGATTTCTACATTCGCACTTGTTTGTAGTCAGTCACATATCTACTAATAGTTCAGTTTTATCAGAAGAGTTGTAATATTTATTCCTTGTCTGAACAAAGTACTAATTGTTTACTCAACTACGTCTTTACTACTTCAAAAAGAAACAAACATTTTTTCCTTTCATTCTAATCTTAACTCAAATTATTAATTAAAAGTTATTAAAGCAGTATGCTTGTTTGTAACAAAAAACCTACCAAATTCTACAGATGACAGACTAACAGACTATAAAGAACTTAGTGGTTCGGAGTAATAGTTCATTGGAAGAAACTATTTCAACTAGGTAAACCTGTCAATTTTCCCTGTTAAAGCTTTGTTTCAGACATGATTCAGTTGACTATTAAGTATTATTTTAAATTATCATTCGTAATCCAACGTTTGCACACAAAAAATTCCACCCGCGTTGATGTGGATAGCACGTAATCTTATAATCTGATTCTGATACAAGATAAATGACTATAACGAACTATGAGAAATTCGTGCGAATTAATTACACAACTGCAATTGTGTATTTTATAAAAGCTGACTAATAGTGACACTTTGCAGTTCAATGCAACTCAAGTCTTATAATATTGAACATCCTAATTTGAATTGATTAGCGCATTGCAGGAAGTCCCGTAAAAATCAAATAAGCCATGATTTTGTCAAATATATACGTTTGTCCTGCACTACCTCGTCTGAATATTAATAAAAGATATTTACAATTTATCTACCTACATCTCCCATATACGATGTAGCCGTCACTTTTTGCTGGTGGTAAGGATAGCAATTGTTTGAAGAAGAATGAGATAAGTTAGTCGGACTGGTTCCTCCTCCAGGGGCATTATTCGTACTTGCAAGCGTTCCTTGTGAGTGTTGTTGATTTACTGAGCTGCTCGAAAACGCTAAAAAATTAAAACAAAGTTATTCCCTACATGCAAGAAAATTATAATTCAGAAAAAACACTTACTAGGCGAACAGGACAAGTTAGAAGACTTATCACCAGTAGACATTTTAGAAAAAGCTAATAAAGCATCAGGGAAATTAGGTGGAGTTGCTGGTGTATTTGCAGGAGTCATCTGTACACAACAGAACATTATTACCCCACTATTAATTCACTTCCCATGCCCCACCATCATTAAATACGAATTGCATGCAGCACCTGTCCAAAATGTCCATGAAGAAGATGCTGCCCAGTCGTAAAATTAGTGGCAGCCGATGGAGGACTTACAGCAGCCTCTTGGAAAAATAAACTCAAAGCTGTCTGTAATACAAAAATCATAATAATTAATCCCAGTTCAAAACACACAAAATGAAAAGTGAAAGTAATGAAATTCCCTTAATTTCTCGTACTACTAACTAAATAGTATTAAATACCTCAAAATGCCAATGAGCTGCTTGTAAAAGCGCCTTGGCCTGGTCAGTTGCACACCCAGCCACAAGGACAAACTGATTAATCATAACTTGTTCACGAAGTGATTCCATCTCAAAGGACACACAAAAGTTACAGAAGGACCAACAACAAACAACAACAACGTCTTGAAGAACTTTCTCCTTCCTGGAAATGGAAAATGTCTTCTTGTTGTTGTTTACACTTCTTCAACTTCCACCCTCCCCGTTTGTTTCCTCAACTTCCAGTTAAAGATTAAGTGATAAGGTCGTCGTGTGTCCCGTATTTGTCCTCGAATAATTGTTTTTGGGTATTGGATGATGATGGTGACCTTCGTCTCAGGTCGTCCTTCGTATTCCTTACTCAACTTGAGCCTATGTTGTCGTTGTGTCTCCTCAGCTTAATATTATGGAATGCACACACACACACAAACTCTCTGCAGACGAAGTTTGTTATTGTGGACACAAAACCATGTTTGTTATGTAAAAAAAGATGTGTGTGTGTGTTTTGGACTGAGCAAAAATTGTGCTACTTCTACTTCACTGTGTGTTCGGTGGAATGTTGTGGAGCCGTTCTACCCACCTCACTCTACGCCCCTGCAGTAACAACACTAGTAGTAAGTAAGTGTAAGGAGTAGTGGTGGTGGTGGTGGTTGAAATCTTGAGTTTCCAGCAGGTATTCCAGACAGATATGTACCAGAGTATGAAGAATGAAGGTGTATGAGCATTAAGTACTTTTATATGTGGGAAGGTGACATTTATTAAAGTGGAGAATGACATTTACTGCAATTTCACTTAATGCAGGACATATAATTGACTATGTGACTATAATATGAACTATTATTGCAAATACCGACGGTGGTGGTGTGGAACTTATAGCTAAGGAACTTAAGCTGAGTTTGCGAAATTACGGAAATGTATGTACGTGTATGGGGATTGATTAGGAGGAGTAGAGATTACTTATACAATGTGTATGGAGAGAATTGAAGGTAGGTTAGGCATTTATCTATCATCGAGACATGAATTGGTAGTGGTGGTATGTGTATGCATAGTTAAACAAATAATGGAGTATTAAGGGACTACATAATGTATGAATTATTGTTACAAAATTGCGATCCTACATTTGGTAGTGCTCAAGTTGAGGGTCATTTGTGGGCTAAACTTCATATCGGACATCTTTTGTAAAACTCTCGAGTGGATTTTGATAATAAATTGACTGATGAAAGTACCACACACCAACCACTACTAGTTTTAAGGTGGACAGGTGCGAAATTGTTTCATGTATGTAATGCATGCTTTGGACAATATCGGAAAGAAGGTGACTCACAATAATGGTTGTGTGTATCTATCTTATCGTATTTGCTTAATTACAAGTGGTAGTGGCATTAGGAAAGTTTTCTGATTTGTTTACTGTTGACTGTGTTTATCGAAGGTGTTTAGTGGTGTTTTTATCGATTAACAGTATGCGAATATCTTTATGAGGTTTGTGTCACGTTCATGAAAGATGTGTGCAGTCTGAGTCTGGAGTTGGCGAGTCAAGTTGTTTGTGCATGAATTTGGGAGCTAAGTTTCCTTCTAAATGGATCACTTGAATGTCTCGACATAATTACCCTGTCGTCGGTTTCACTTTGCTGATGAGGAAAGTTGAGAGAAATTAAGTATGAACGTGTTTTATTTAAATACGATGTTTTTCATTGGTAACAGTGCTTTTATTATAAATCTTATATGCATTATTTTTTGTTTGAACTAAATCAAGTACTTGCACCTGACAGGTTACATACAAGCCTTTTATTAGTATCAGAGAAGTCTTTTGCACAAACAGTTTCATGGCACATAATTTTTGGAGCTCTAAATCTTTGTCTGGAATTTCGTATGAAATGTTTCAGTGTGCCACGTTTACACACGGTAATAAAGCCAGAAAACCCTGTCAATATTTGGGAGAAAGTGACTGACGGAGTGGAGTTGTTTGAGTTGAATGGGTTGCAGTAAATAAAAAATAATATAATAATGTAATTACTACTTGAAAACTACTTGGGAGTTGGGACTTGTTAGTTTACACTTATGATAAACATGATGATTTAAATATGACTTTTTTTATCGTCTTGCTAAACTATTATAACCTCAGAGAAAGGCAATAAAAGCAAAAAACAAACCATTATGCAAATAGTATGTCGAGAGTCGAGGCCATGGAGAAACAAGAGATGTAGGATCTGTTGCTTCTTAATCATTCATTCTATTTTTGAGCATAAACATTTCAACAATTGAGTCTGGCTTAATGAGAATGAAACGTATTAGTTTATATAAGAAGATCTTGGTTGTTCACTTATGCATTTGCACTTTAGGGTCTTACAAATCACAGATTTCTACAGCCAAACTTGGGAGTCAACAAGCTATTATCGTGGACTGCCCAGGTCAGTAAATAGTAAATAGTCGTCGGTAATATGAGGTACATTAGCACTACGAGAGTCAAATGATCGCAAGTAGCTACACGATCATTTTATTGCGTAGCATATCATGTGTCAAATTATTTAAAGTATTCGATTTTAATTTGTTAGTATCATCCACAGGAACTTCACACATGGGGTACGACATATTCTCATGGATGAATATGTCCACACTTCGACTGTCATTGACTAGGAGCTCAGGCCTTGATGAACAAAGCTTCGCTAACGGTTATTATGGCTTGCATTTTCACTTTTGCTTTCATCGTGCCTCTCATATTCAAGATACCTTAGTCATTGTAAGTTTTTTACATTCCAAAGGAACGTGTACACCGTATAAGTGGACGGATTAACTTTTTTAGATGGCTCAGGCATTTGGAAATTCAAATTATGGAGAAAGTCTTAGAAGTCCGTTTGAATTTATTATCATAGTATTTCACTTGAGCTGCGAATCATTGTGCCTTCTCAGCAGCAGCAGCATTCAACTTCTGGATGAAAGAATGGGGGAAATGTTCTCTGTTTCATCTCACTTGTTTATAAACGTGCTTTCCACTAATGGAAACAACAATGTGAGCACTGGAGCTTTATTCGAGCTGTACTATCTGGGAGGCAAATGGCAACTCAATAAAAAGGCCTGTGACTATTTGCCAGCATTGGACCATTACTGTCTTAAATCCTTCACAAATCGAAATTTTCAAGGAGAAAGGATTAAAGTAACAGATCAGGTTAGTTATGTCGGGTGGATATGAGATTTAAGAGATATTACATTGTTGAATTGTGAAGGCTGTACATGGACATGCCTTTTCTTACTTTGTGGCAAATGGGATCAACATAACTCAGTTCACTGGACAGTTTCCCTATTCATATGTAATGGATTTCGGAGAGATGCTCAATTTCACGTACTTCACGCAAAATTATTTTTATTTTCAGACTAAATAAACCTTTTTAGAAAGAAATGATTATGCAATTCTGATTTGCTTCTATTGATGACATGCAGGATTGATGCAGTTCCAGGAAAGAGTTGGTTGGAAGTAGATCACAATGGAAACTTTACCGGACAAGCTTTACAAATTGCATCTGGCGAGGCTGATCTCTCCATTAGTAAGTCTGTGTTGGATCCAGTAAGAATGAAGTACTTCACTTTCCTCCAGCCGTTTTATGTCCAAAAGTATTGCAAAAACTAACGCAGAGTAGCATCACAAGAAAATACAGGTTGAATTTTTTCATAAAAACTTTTTGTATTCATCCAGGCAATATGTCTTTTTCCACCAACCGTCATTTTCCGAATTCCAAGATATTTACATCGCACCTTTCTCTTCTTTTGCTTGGGGAACGATAGCTCTGTTCATATTCCTTATTCTTATTTTATTATATGCTTCACTGAAGTTCATGGGAACAAAGTCGGCGGCTACTAATTTAGGAGAGCTTGTACTCTTCGGGATTTCCTTATTAATTCCTCAAGGTAATATTATGTGATTTAACTCCTATACTTTACTGACGAATAATCTATAGTAATGCTATCTAAATCGGTTCGTTTGGATTCCACCAACAGGCGTTAGTCTAAAAGAGATTGAAAGAATTAAATCTGGGAATGTCATAATCATTTGTTCCCTGTGGTTTGGGTTCCTGATATTCTCCATATACTCTGCTGCAATAGTAGCTCAATTTCAAATCGAAAAATCTCCTATTGGTTCGCTAGAAGACCTGTTGAGGAACAAGTACATCATTGTATCTCTTCAGGGTGTGGATTTAGCCCGGAGCATTGTTTTGGTAAGTGAAGGTTTCTTGTTGACTCATTCGCATATATCTATGTATTCATTTAATACACTCTACAAATCCGTATACTGACTTTCTGTCGCTTGCACTAGGACAAAAGTCTTGCAGAATACTTCATGTTTTACGCTGATCAGTCTTTGGGCGATAGTACAGACAGACTGCGTGCAGCTCTACTTCCTAGTCGCAAGCGAATTGGATTTTTGCTGGATGAAATCCGGTTTAATGGATTTTCAAGAGACACATTTGGATCAATGTGGTATAGGATCTGTGAAACAACCTCGAAAGTTATTGCAGGAAATACTTTATCTAAATCAGGAATGGTAATTAGGAAGGGGTCCCCATATCGCGAGTTTCTTAATCAAAAGTGGGTCGTCACTAATTATGCATGAAATGCATGGATACTTTCAAGTACGCGGAGCCTAACTGCTCATTAATCAATTTTATTATAAATTCTCGTTTCAGGTTGATAAGACTGATGGAGACTGGACTGCATAAGAAGTATATGCATTCTTACATGATTAATATGACCACAAGATGTCAAAAGAAAGTTCATCATTACAAAATGCTTTCAATTTCAAAAGTGGCCACCCCATTTATAATTATAAGTTTTGGATTAGCATTATCTGCCATGCTTCTTGGAGTAGAGAAAGTTACTTTATTGTTTGAATCATTGTGCTTTCGTAATTAATTTTGTTTCCTGAATCATCTTGTGTGTTTTGCGTATACCTTAAGTTATAATTACTAAAGTTGTAGCAATGAGGCCACTTAATTGAATATGGTTATGCATTACGTATTATGAGGTTATAAATCATCCAAACAACGATACTTCTCAGTGATGTAAATTAGGTTTATTTGCCGATTCGGATGAAGCTGTGATTTTGATTGATACGAAACAAGAAGTAATCAATGAATCAGTCGCCACCTAGAAAAATCATACAAAATATATTATGTAATGGAATAACTTGTGAATATTTGCAATTTTGCTAAAAACTTTATGCACAGTGTTATAGTTCTCACCCGATTCTCCAGTATCTGGTCCAGGTGTAGTAAAATCTTCCTCTGTAGATGTTTCCGGGGATGAGTCAACACATTTGGGTGGTTTTATCGTTGCAGCCAATTCGTCAGATTCTTCGGTTGAGCTTGAGCTACTTCCACTGCCATCATCGTCATAATCCCAGTCAATAGGCTCACCGTGTTTACTAACTTTAATTAGGAGGAATATAAACGATAATAGGAGGACTAAGGTGAGGAATCCAATGACTAATGTCTTCTCTTTGACCATCTTAGGCTATGAAGTTAACGACTTATGATCTCAATACACCGGAAAAAGACGAATGGTTGACTTTAGTAAAAACCCTATAAAAGTACGGTTAACAGTATGAGGAAATAATGTCAAGGTGTTTAGTAATGGGCAATGCTCGGAAATATCAAATATTCTGTATTCCTAATCTGATCTTCTCTGAAATGAGCAGGAGTTGATGAAATTAGGTGACTCGCATTTAACTTCATTGGGTTCAAATCTTCCTTAGGGAAGATGCATATTTTAAAGAAATAAAAATGCCTCATCTTTGTGAATGCATTTCGATGCTCGTAATGTGTGTAAGCAGTTCTTGGATGCTACCAACCTAGTGAAGCTCTTAATTTTAGTTCGGAGTATCTAGGAAATCTAAAATTAGATTCGCAATCGCAATGCATATCCGCTAGGAAGAAATATAGTAGACGATTAGAAATGAACAAGACAAGGTACTCTTCTGTCCCGTCAAAATCTTTTGCCAATTTTCCTCAAGCCCATACGGATCTATTGAGCCATTGAGCGTGTGCCATTGCCGGATATAAGGAAAGTTTTGGGAATGATGATATTGCAAGTCACAAGTTGGTGACTAGATCCTTTGTCTCTACCGATTTTTAAGAGTTTTTGAAAGCCCTCTGCAGTCCTGTGCAGACCAAAGCTCATATCTTAAGAATATATTATTGCGTAATTTATTCCCAAACCAATGTAAAATGACATGAATTATTATTTACAATCTAATCGGTGGAGTCGGTAGAGGATACTCCGGGAACACCCATTCTCTGATTCTACTCAAATCTAACAATGGAGTAAGATACATCGCAGCAAATACAATTGCAGTTATAGGTATTGACGATAGAATAGCTACTGCTGGTCCCAGTATAATTACCCACAGGAAGAAAATTGCCGCAGCGTCTTTTCCGTAACGAAATAAAGCAGATAAGCCTTGCAACAAGGTTGCGTACAAGTCGTTTTCCAATGTTAATATATCTTCTTGCTTATTCGTTATATCTCCCTCAAGATCGTTCTGGGAGAAAGTTTGGATAATTGCATTAATTATGTCTGTAGTATTTGCCAATGTAGAAAAGAAACCTGTGATATATAAATGAGGAAGAAATATATCTCGATAAGAATTTTATTTGACACGTTCAACGTTACATGGATAGCTTTTAGGTGATGCACTTACCTTCCATTCTCGTCATAAACAGTTGATTATTTGCTGATTTTGATGGTTGACTCCTTGAATTCCAAGTTTGCGTGTGAGCAGATTCTATGAAAGCAGCAATTCCAAAAACTAACCAGACTATATGTTTCATTTTGGTAATTTAAAAGTTGAAAGAAAAGACTAGACTAATATGATATGATGAGAATCTGATGTTAGAGTCAGATGAAGAGTTGTAAGCTATTGCACACTTGCACAAATCATGATAAATGATATTATAAAAAATGGGACTCTAATTTTCATCCCGTTAAGTTATTTAAATCAGCACTTGATTTCAGCTCCCCAAGTCAAGGTAGCTCATAGCTTTATTCGAAACGACATTGGAAATAACTTTACAACAGTACATTTTTCTGCAGTGAACGGTGTTAAATATCAAGTATACCATTACACTTTTAACAGTTTGAACAAGCTTTATAATAAACGTAATTTATCACACAGCAATTACGTCTGTTAAATCTTCTGATTGATTAAAATGCTTTTTGATTTCTGCAAGGCGAGAAACTTCATCCAATACAATTTGCATTTCCTTTTCCACAAAAAGGTTTAGATCATCGAACAATTTTCTGTCACTAATAACCTCCGAATCTGCAGTCATTGTAAAGTTTCCCCAGCCTTTGTAAGTTAAGAATTGTAACGCGATTCCTGTTAGAGCAAATCAGTTAGTAATCTGCTTTCAGTAGTTGTTTACACTTCAAGTACAACTTAATGGGTACCTGAATTATTTCTGCTGAGAGGTAGCCATATCATCCTGTCGACTGCGTCAATCCCGAACATCTTTTGCTCCCTTTTAGGTCCTGGAATGTTTGACAATGACAAAGTTCCAGAATTTCTAGTTTCCATTATTCCCTCGAAGAAGTCTCCTGGAAGTCCTCTAGCAGTATCAATCATAAAACTGAATATTTGAGGAGCGATGTCATTTACTGCGCGAGAGTACTCAGTCTTAGCTTTCTCCAACTCCTCCAAAATGCTTGAAGTGTTCAACTCAGCTTTGTACCTCATAACACTCCTAAATAATAAACACAAATATAAGCAGCCTTAAAATTATAGACAGAAAAATCTCATTATACCCCCAAAAGAATTAAAGTAAATCAATACCAATGATTTGTAAGAACATTGTCGGGATGATTGGGCACCGGAATACTCCCAAGAATGTGTATTTTACGAGGAACAGAGTTCAATCCATAATGAGTTTCAACGAATCTTCGAAATCCTCTTGTGTATCCTACAATGACAGCGTGAGTAATCGTGAATTCTAACTCTCGCAGAGACTCTCGATAAGCATCAATGTGAACTTTATGAACTCCAGAGCAAAACCAATCCTTCGAGAAGTCCTTATATTGTTCTGTAATGCAATTGCTGTCCTGAGGAATAGATAATGTTTTGTTAGCTTTGTAAGGGCATATCCAAAACATCTTTTGTTCATGCCAGAATTGCTTCCAGTCAGAAACAAAATTTCTGATAATGCCGTTGTCATTTTTTGGTCGAATTGCAAAAGCCTTATATTTGATAACTTCCGGAAGTTCGGATTGCCCATCAGCTTTGTACCAAAGCTTAACTATACTCAATCCATCCAGAAGAATGTGATGTGTTCGGAACACAACGTAGCAAAGGTTGTTAGAAGTCCCGTTCCGATTAAAATCTGCTTTACTGACCAAGTAGATTTCCCACAATGGCTCGTCAGGTACAAACGGCTTCCTTATTATGGATTCTACGAATCTTCCAATGTTTTCTGAGTTCACAGATGGGTCGTGGACAAAATGTATGCGACTCTCAATCTCAAAGTCCTTTGCTTTCTTCCAGAACACGTAGCCCATCCAATGGACAATTGTAAAAGCTAGTTTGTCGTACATCCTAGAGTTGTCTTGATTGCGGGATTCATACATACCGAAAATTTCTCTAGCAATTTTGCTGATATCGGGAGTTCCGTTCAGCACAGCAAGATGAATTAGAGTAGCATTTGGTCTTTCGAATATATTATCGGGGGTAAAAAATGTGCTGATTCCTGACACAGGGCCTTCAAACTTTTTGATTTTTACGGCTAAAAGAGTAACAGCCTTATACCACAGAGTTAATACCACGGTTAGAAAAGGGGTTGTGGCCGTAAAAAGTGTTACACACATAAAAACTAACACCTTTTTCAAGCTGAGATGGTTCATTTTGTCTTGAATGCTTGAATGTACGATATTTACAAGGAGAAAGTCTAACTGATTCACAGACTCAAATGGAGCAATTTATCTACTTTTTAAGAACGATGAATTTTTGTCTGGGCTATGCAAAGTCTACTTTTCTAATGAGACCCTTTGGATGCTGGTCGGAAATCGATACAGTAGATGAAGTACTCTACTGACTCTACTCACCAATTCCCAAGGTGCAAGCCTTAAGCCTAAAAATACCTTGAGTCGATAAAAGGTATTTTACAATATAACAAAAACATCAAAGTCATGCGTTCTTCCGATATTTCAAGGTCGTTTGAGAAGGGCGTCTTAGGCTTGGCTATTGGTAAACAACATTTTCATGGTCATTGGGTCACTGGAACTCACATTTAAAGAAACAATTTTGAAAGGATCAGGGCAGAAATTAACCAAGTGCGTACTCAAACCCAAAGGGACAAATACAGGGCAATAATATTGTACGAAGGACAAATTATTGTCATCTGAACTATTTATAGAATGCATGAGGCACAAAAATAATATTCGAACTTGAAATTTCTGAGTTTATTTTTGTACCGAAAAACAAATCGAAATTCACAGTCAAGGGATACAAGTGCTGCACACGTAGTACTCACAATGTACAACCGGACGCAATCTTTACTTCTTTCAGACCAAGACACACATATTTATAAATAATGAACATTGATATTCAAGATGACTTAAACTATAGGGTTTATTGTGTACAAAAATGATTTGTTTGGCTTCGACACAGAAAGTTAGACGTTCATAATGGACTGAAGTAAAGATAAATATATTCTTTTGAACCTGTAAATGCACGGTCACATTAAAAATTAGACAATTGAGTAATATTTACTGATATTTATCCGCAATCAATAACTTAATGTTTCTAGTCTAAAGTCGAGGTATATCATCGTACGGATTGTCGATATAAATTACAAGGTTTTTATCCGAAATTCTCCATTTTCATTATCAGGGCAAACCCACTCGCTTCGTTCGTGTCGGACAACAGAATAGACTGACCATTCTCAAATTAGACTTGGTGTAATAATTGAACACTTATGCTTGCAATACTATTTTTGAATCTCAAGAAGCCTCTGACGTCTGAGGCTATTACACCGAGAAAAGAATTTCACCGAGTTAGACTTTGTCCAAAAATTGAAGGGCACATTTTTTGTGTTCTAAGGTTTATTAAGATGACATAGCAGGTAATCCGCCGGTGGTTCGGAGGTGCGCGAATATCCGGCCTTCGTACAGTGGCAGTTCCTATAAATTAATTAAGAACTATAAACAACTAAGTACTCAAATACTTATTGGCAGTTGAGTGTATTGAGGTATGGAAAATATAAGAACCCAAAAACCAAAACCTTATGGACAATGTTACATGATTTGGCTTCTCGTACGTACCTCCTCAATACACTGCCTACTTTGACAAACTGTCAATTTCACTATTTTAATTTTCACTCACCTGCATTTCATCAATGACTTCTTCTTGAACAACCTTGGCATCCAACTCTGGGCACTCCGTTTTGAAAAAATAACGGTAGTGACCCCGTTTTGGTAGATGTTCTTTAAAGAAAGCTAAAGTAACGCCGCTACTGGAACCCCCTTTCATCTTGGGTATTTTAAGTACAAATGGAACTTCCGAGTCATCATAGATTACGATAGAGGAAATGCACTCCTTTGTAGAAATTGAATCCTCAGAAGACGGAGGTGAGTGGTGTCTAGGAAGTGTGGAAACTGAGTATCCCGTTGCCCCCGGGCTTAAGCCAGATGGAATTTGAGTAGAACCAGGTTGAAGCCCAACGGGTGACAGTGGGGGAGGTTTCTTTGTCAATCTTCTTCGTACTTCTTCCAGAGTAGATGTAGGAGGAAGTGGAGCAGACATTTGAGATGAAGATATTCCTCCTCGCTTCACTCGCCTGATTAGTTATAGGTGGATTTTAATATGTATGTTTAATATATTATTGCTACTATGCTGCTGTATATGCACTAACCTCTGGGACGGTGGGCTTGATGTGGGTCGAACCATGCGAACTCTATCATCTCCACATTGCTCCATCCATTGGCGTACCCTGCAAACCGGCAGGTTAAATATAAATAGTTTCATTCAACTTGTTTCGGGTTAGTAAGCGACAAATTAACCGGTGAACATACCGTGATTCAGATAAGTCGTAAGGTATTCCGGGGGGTGGTTGAGGTGGAGGTGGCACAGTGCTTGGCGTTGCTCCGGATATCACAGAAATACCCGAATCCAAAAATTCGCTCGATGTCTTCTTCACCCCACCAAATGGCACTTTTTGTCCCATTCCTCCTCTGGGAATAGGATGACCTCTTGATGGCCCCAATCCAAAGGAAGACATATCACCCTCTAAAAGCAAATAATGTAGTCAAGTTCAAGCATGTACTGTCCTGATTGCTATCATGATACAATAAATTATATTAATATCATATTTTCCTTACGCTCTTGTTGCATTTTCAGTTCATATGGAATGCTGCGAGATTTTGTCATTCCAATCAACGATGGCTCGGAAGGGAAATCGCGCACATTTCCAGAATCTCCAGAAAAGGTTGATACAACATCCTACGTCATAATTATTTTTAGCAGTGTTAAAAACAGAAACTATGATTTAGTGTTGTCAGTAGAAAAATGAATTACCCTCTCTCTTCTGATTCTTTGTACTGGAATTCCGGGCGCATTTGGTGGCCCTCCACCTCTCCTCCTACCAATTGTAGGAGATCTTAGTTTAGGGGATCGTGTAGTAGGAGTCACATCCGCAAATACACGCGACATATGTTTATCTAAAAACACAGCAGTTATTGAACAACCATAGGTGATAGGCCACAAGTATGACGAGCTCAAACAAAATATCCTAACCTAAAATATCAGCAGGAAGTTCTTCGTCTTGCAGCTGAAGCCTAGTGATTGCAGCTGCTAAGACATTAGGAGTAATAGCCTCAGCACCCTGAGAATGTTCATCCGTCTCGGATATTCTCTTACTTAACCTTTCTTCCAGTTCCCTTTGTCGTTTCACGTCTTCAAGTTTTCTTGAAATCAGCGATGCAAACGCTTTAGGATCAATCTGACGTTAAAAGAAATATTTTTAGTTATATAGTTATATCACTATCCCAATACTCTCATTGTTATATACTTCAAGCGATGTATGGTTTTTATTCTTACCTCTGCTTCACGATTAGGCCCTTTTGCGATCACTTTCCCGTGACAAGGAAAAGCTGGTAAATTATCCCTGTTGTCAGTGCGTGCTCCAACAGGAATACCCGGAATTTGATGGGTTCGTCTCTCTGGATGATGTTGAGTGCTAACACCTCCTCCACCACTGCTACTGGATTGGTGTGGTCGAGCAGGATGAGCTCGATGGATGTGTTTTCGATTGCTGTTGTGACTACCGTGACCTCCTTCTTCAGTCATGGCGTCTGAACTCATACTCTGGATCTCCGAGTCCACTCGAGACACAGGATTGTAAGATGAATAGGAAGCGTGATACGGAAAAGGAGCTTGAGCTGCTGGTATATAGTGTCTGTAAAATAAATGGTTCACATTAAAGAGCATTGTTTTATTTTATATACAAGACTAACTTCGTATTAACTCAAAATCATACCCAGCTGCAGCTTCAACCTTTCTGGTTTTACTAACTCCTGGAAGAACAGTTGCTCTTGCAAGTTGTGTGGCAAGCAGGGCTCCTTTCGTAAGTTTAATTTTAGACCCATGAGCACCTCCTTGAGGGCCCATGTTAAGCTCAGAATCTTCGTGGACGGTTTGAAGGGTATTTGGTAAGAGCGCTTGTTGCACGCTTGCAGAAGTTGAAAGCGGGGGACTGGGAACTTTGGGTGAAGACAATCGCTCCTCCCCACCCTGAGAAGATAGGTTAATACTTTCCCCTGTTAGGGGATCAATGGCACCAGACGCTAATGATAATTGATGTAGATATGCAGCAGTAGAGCAAGACGCGCTCTCCGTAAAAGAAGCAATGGAAGTGTCTTCTCCGTCCTCCGCAACTTTGGTTTCTCCTGAACCAGACAGCTCGTGAGTAGTAGAAGCCAGCGAGTAATCCTCTCCATTCGCGACGGATAAGTATAATTCACTTTTGATGAAGTTCGGGTACAGATTTTGTCTCATATGAGCTAGCACTTCCTCTTCAGCTTTGATGAAAATACAAACATCGGAAAATCTTCCGTCGACTATTGCTTGAGCGAGATTAGATCTCGTATGGTCTTGAAGTCCTAGTAAGTTAAGATTTTGTATAAAGTGACGATAGATTTTTCTAACTAGCTGAGGAATTTTCGGAGGGTCTTTAGAGGCTGTAAACAAAAATAATACTTTCTTTATTTACCATTCGGGTACCAATCAATTTTAGCAAGTAATTAATCAAACAGACTAACCCGTCAATTTGAGACCTTCACAGGCCCAAAGGAATGTAAGCTGAGCCGAACATCCTTCTTGCTCCAAGTATCTTTCAAACAGATCTCGCCCTAAATAAAACACAGTTTGACTCCTTGTTTCACTCTTGCAATAGTTGCAATTTCAATACAGAATTCTCCACAAAATTAATCATACCTTGCGGATCATCCAAAAGTGAATTAAGTCCTCGAGACCATCTAAGCCACGGCGGAGTTGATGATGAAGAATTAGGTGATGGAGTTGATTGTTCTTTTTCCCACGCCCCAGCTATAAGAGAATACAATCGAGTTATTATATCATCAAGTCTTAAAACACATAAATAATAACACTCCCAACCTTGTACAAACAAAGCTGCATCCTGAGGTAGAGAAGATGTTGATTGTTGAGGGGGATTGTAGTTGGAGGTAGTGACATTATTATTGGGTGTGTCAGGAGGAGGGTCGGGTTCAGGAGGTACAGTGGTGGCAGCTGGATGATCTGCCATCATCACCGACGACCCCACAGATCGACTCCTACTGCTCCAACACTTCTTCTACAATGGTGGCAGATAGTACCGGCTGTGGGAGTGGCAGACGTGGTGGTGGGAGTATCGGGAGAGATCCTCCTTCCTCGTATGTTGTTCTTTCGAAAAGCGTCTCTCCACATACTTCAAGCTCCACTCAGCACTTCACTAGGCAGTACTTCTTTGGAACAGCATCTGTCACAAAATTATCCTTAATGTAAGTCACTAAATTCCACCCGGCTTAATTCACAGACATTCAATCACGCGTTATTAAACCAATACAAACATCCAGACAACAAAGAATTCCTTGTCAAATCACTCCACCTTGGACACTGTGGATTTAACTACCAATTCCAGTCCAAACAATGTCACATAAATTGATTGAGAAACTTACCGAAATAATAATGTTCCTTAGCTTAATTGCTTTCCCGACTATTAAACAGTAGAGGTTGTTGTTGACGGCTTTTGGTCACAGAGAGAGATAGAGAGAGAAAGACTGTGACACAAAAGTCGTGAGTGTGTCGTTAATAGTCTAGTTGGGGAGGATTAAGGGTCTATGTTGGCAACTAAGGATAAGGAAGCAGCTTAATGAGGTAATTAAGCGAGATTGGAATGAAAACAAACATAGGAGCAGAGTGTCTTTTGTTGTTTGAATGGAGGAGGGAGGACAGAAAATTCTTCGGGCATTTTGGATTTCATCTCCCGCAGAACCAAAACTCCTCTCCCTCCGTCGGCAGAGGTCCCACCCTCCCTCAATCTTATTCCTCATCTTCATTCATCCTTCCTTCCTCTCATCTTGAATTCTGTCTCAACATTCCTTGACATGATTTTTAATTAACAAAATTCTTGTATTTCTATTGGATTTTCATAGCAAATACCAAAAATGTTAGCACAGTACTCATTAGAGATTGTTGCATAATGTCTTCCCGAATGGACATATGCTGACTTTGCGGGCGATGGAAGATGGAACCCAAAACCCAGTGAACCCATTGACATTCAAAAAAACCTTTTCCTCAAGACGCTGGTACAGAAATAACTTTTGTAGAGATTTTGAGATGATAGGAACATGTCACTGGAGGAGATGGAAAGGGTGAATCGATAATATAGGAGAAAGTCATACATGCGTAATTCATTATCTATCCACCCTTTCAGTTTGTAACTGAAGCTGGTTGCTCCGGTCTTTTATTTCGTAGGGAAAAAGCATCTTTTATTCTAAGGCTAGTAGATACATTCATACTTCCTGATTTCCGGAATTTTGGTGCAGTGGAGGTTGCACACTCCACATGCTCCAAGCTCGGTGGTGCATTGACCTACCACAAAAATAACTCTCAAACCCCTTCGGTCCTGCATTGCTGGAGAAAGGCTTTCACTTTCATAGAAAGTTGGATAGGGTTTATTATTTTATATGCTTTTACTTTTGTGTATGTGTGGGGTGGAGGACTATCGCGTGACGAAGAGTTGTTGTTCGTGGAATGGACGGGGAACTTTTCCCAGAAGGACTTAAGTTTACTACAAACTCATTGAGAGCCTTTTTTAGCTTTAGCTACTCGATACTGCAGTTTGTAGTAAACTAATTTAATTAGGAATGCTGCACATGGTCCATTAAGTCGTTGGTTGGACTGGATAATGATGGTCGTGGTGAGGTGGAGGTGGGACATGAAAGGTTTCATTTAGTCTAGTTTATAATCCCTCGGTGATATGACATTTACATGCATGCAATAAATAATCTGATTAGATCTTACTTATAGATAGCAAACACGATTCAATTATTGATCCGTGTGATACTTTCTATTTTAGGACAATGGGACACAGTACGAATTAATCAATTTATTACTAGATTTCGTTTGTAAAAGAGCTTTTAGTGTTGTAAGGTCTATTTGTTGAAATTTTTAGTTCGTCATAGTCAAAAATATTAAATTCGTTCACTTGAAAGTGGCACGTGTAAATTGCAGCACTTTAGATTTCAGATTAGCAGAAGACTCGGTGAGGCAAAGCATCATTTCCGCTCATATAAATGATAAGATGCAATAGATACTCAAACGAGAAAATTGCAAAAGATTTTAAGCACAACTCGTCCTAAGGTCGCTTTTGAAAAGTTGTTCTCGTAATTAAAAGACGAAGCAGGTGGTTTAAAATTAGAAAGGAGATGTTCTCGTGGGTCGTGGGAGTTCTATCAGAGCAAGAAGTCTGTGCACAGTGCACACGATGAGCAAATGGGTGTTTTTGAACTTGCAAACTTGTGATTGAGATTAGAATGAAGGGAACAAAGTAGAATTTTAAGCTTGTAAAGCAATTAAGCTCGTTGGTTACGCCTCAGGTAATCAGCAGAATTTGCACTCATCTATTCATTCATCTACGAATAGCCGGAAATTCAGTTCTCGAAATAGATTGTGATGAAGAGGATTTGTGATGTGATCTAGAAAACCTTTGCACAGGATTCAAACAGGCTTAATAAAGCGGTAGATGGTCAGCGTCAGACTCAACGTGGCTAATAATATTTTACATGATTTCCACTTCTGCTTCTTCTGCTCTACCTCTACTAATCCCAAATTTTTTAAGGGAGCTATGAAAAATAAGTAAGACGAGGTATCAATTTCTCCATGATCTCCGTATTTTAACCAGAACATCAGAATCAGAAGTGGTATTTTCCAATGACTCATTCTGCAGTTGCCCTTTAAATTCGTAGTACTGTAGTTAGTTCTATACTACTTCCAGTTTCGACCTCCCGACCCCGATTCACGGTTATGTCATTTTACTTGTCAGCCAATGGAAACATGGAAAGGCGTTTGTAAGAAAAAAGTGAGTCAAACGAACAAAACAACCGATAATGTACATGTAAGCATACAAAATGAGGCAACACAAGAAACATGTTCGTTACATATTACTCACTGGAGAAAACATGAACACACATGCTAACGAGTAACGAGGTGCTCCTTTGAAGGCAATTGTATGAAAGCATGAATGACTATTAATGACTCACCTTGATTATGTCACATTGACACATTTACATGAACCTTCAGAATTCATCCGGATTATTAATAAATTCGTAATCATTCTTCCGTCACAAATAAACAACACATCACGTCACCTGCTAAATATTCATCCGTTCCTCATCTTTAGTCGGTTAAACATTCCATCGTATTTTTTACATACTTAAAAATTCAACGGTAACACACAACAATATAACCATCAACCACCTGTCTCTCTCTAGTTACCACACACATAGCAAGCAAACTATGATAATGTACTTTTTGCACCGTTTTCCTTCATCAACCACCACCACCACCGGCACGTTCCCACCTCATGCAAATGTGGAAACTACCGACCTTCCTTAAAACCATGTAAACACATTGAAACATTCCGTGCACTTACGTCTTAATACAAACATTAAGCATGAAATCATCCCACGAATTAGCATAAATCGCATTGAATGAATGACCGAGAGTGAATGGCCACCACCACCACCGTCGTGTGATCTCATCTGAACCTCAGATGAAGGAAGAAGATGAACAACAAGAACAACCACCGGCTTTCTCGAATGATGTCAGCAGTTGGGTGTAATACTCACACTGACTTTGCCGGTGTGGCTGGTGGACCAATCGCATTGCAGAATGCAAGTGTATGCCCATATAAGGAAGTTTGGAAGGAGGACGAGGCGAAGACGGGTGAAGGGGTGGGCGTCCACCTCTGCTCATCTGCCTGTGTGTTGGGAGAGCAGCAGACGCCCCTCACCCCGCCACTTGGACTCTTCCAGTCTGTTGACCGTTTTTGGAGGAACGAGCCTGTCTTTGCGTTCACTCCATTCTCGCTTCCTCTGCAGAACTCACCGGTCTCTCTGATCATTCGCTAATTGCCCAAGACAATTAAACTCTACAAGTAAGTTAACTTTGCGGATATTATTATACTTGATTAAGGGATTAGGAAAGTGTGTGCGTTTGTGTTGTTTTGCATGGGTAGTAGTAACTGGTAAGCGTGGGAAAGTAGTTTGACAGTTCTGGCAGGGTGTGTTAAACGTCACGACGAGAGTGTGGACTTGAAGTGCGGGGAATACTTATTCAAGTCGGTTGGATAGTTGGTTTAATTAAGAGTTTCTTTGGTTTTTAGTTCATAAATCAACATGTGTGACGACGAAGTAGCAGCATTGGTGGTGGACAATGGATCCGGTATGTGCAAGGCTGGATTTGCTGGGGATGACGCTCCTCGAGCGGTGTTCCCGAGCATTGTTGGTCGACCCCGTCATCAGGTACTAATTTGTATGAGTAATAGTTGAAACTGAAGGTTTAAGTGTGTGGAAGGAGTCTAACATGTGTGGGCGTGGTGTTTCAGGGTGTGATGGTCGGTATGGGACAGAAGGACTCGTATGTTGGAGACGAGGCTCAGTCAAAGCGAGGTATTTTGACCCTCAAGTACCCAATTGAACACGGGATCGTCACTAACTGGGACGATATGGAGAAGATCTGGCATCATACTTTCTACAATGAATTGCGAGTGGCTCCTGAAGAGCACCCTGTGCTCCTTACTGAAGCTCCCCTTAATCCCAAGGCCAACAGGGAGAAGATGACTCAGATCATGTTCGAGACTTTCAACACTCCAGCTATGTACGTGGCTATTCAAGCTGTGTTGAGTCTGTACGCTTCTGGACGTACAACTGGAATTGTATTGGACTCTGGTGATGGTGTTTCCCACACCGTTCCAATCTATGAGGGTTATGCTCTTCCTCATGCTATTCTTCGATTGGACTTGGCTGGACGAGACCTGACAGATTATCTCATGAAGATCCTTACTGAGAGAGGCTACTCCTTCACTACCACTGCTGAGCGTGAAATCGTTCGTGATATCAAGGAGAAGCTGTGCTACGTCGCCTTGGACTTCGAACAGGAAATGGCCACTGCTGCAAGCTCAAGCTCTCTCGAGAAGTCATACGAGCTTCCCGACGGACAAGTTATTACCATTGGAAATGAGAGATTCCGATGTCCCGAAGCTCTTTTCCAACCATCATTCCTGGGTATGGAATCTTGCGGTATCCACGAGACGACCTACAATTCTATCATGAAATGCGATGTTGACATCAGGAAGGTAAGTTGGCTCGACAGACAATCACTTCAATACATTTAAACCAAGTTAAGTGCATGCATGCTGATTATCGTTAGATGAGTTTTGTATAAGGGGGACAGGTGGTGCGCCCCACCCTAAAATCATCCTAATTTAGGCGTTATTATAGTGAGGCGTGTCGAAAGGGCGAGTGCCTCACATGCTCACAGCTAACGTTAGAGTGTAGAGTCAGTAGAGTTGTAGGTGTTTAAATTCTCCTGTCTGTAATTGTGGCTGAAAATGGATTTTTGATTTTAGGATTTGTACGCCAACACTGTTCTGTCTGGAGGTACCACGATGTATCCTGGAATCGCTGACAGAATGCAGAAGGAGATCACTGCTTTGGCTCCATCCACAATGAAAATCAAAATCATCGCTCCACCTGAGAGGAAGTACTCTGTCTGGATCGGAGGTTCCATTTTGGCCTCTTTGTCCACCTTCCAGCAGATGTGGATTTCTAAGCAAGAATATGACGAGTCTGGTCCATCCATTGTGCACAGAAAGTGCTTCTAAGCGCTTCGAAGCAACAAATCCAACTACTACCGCTAGATTTTTTGACGTTACTGTCGTAATATGCACTTACCAGATTCATCATCTTCAGCTACAACAACCAGCAGTAATCTATTTTAGAGAGTTGAGGTGTTTCTCCATTCCAGCGACTGGATTTTCGATCTGTCTGCACAGTTAGAAACACGTTCATTGATTCACCAAATCAGTATCATCAATTTGTAGATCTGAAACGTTCTCATTCCTATGAAAATTCCATTTACATGTATACTTTGCTTCAAACATTTATATATATTCCTATTTCGGTAGAGATGTTTCCATCGATGGAATTAGAATCTGCTACTGTACTGATGTAGTAATTTATATGTTCACCACATAATAATATTCATTTAGAATATGTAAGAAAGCGCTTTACCATTGCTATATAGTCAATAATATTATTATTAGATCTGATAATCTGATCTGATCAGGCTAGTACTGTCACTTGTAACTTCACTGTATGGGACATGCTGCCACGAGATTTTTGGGACTTTGATAAACTGAACTGCAGTGGTGAATCTCAATCGAAGGAACAAACATTCCTACTAAAAAGATGCTTTGATACTTTCTGAATACCGAAATATGAATTTCTTACAAATTCCATACCTAAAAATTGTTTACATCTAGAATGTAGTCAATTGATTTTAAATAAATTCATGTTTGTCGGGTGTTTCAAACGATTATGCGTGAGTTGAGAACTGTCCATTTAATTTATTACATAAGTTTCTTGTTACATAAATCGTTGCTTTTTATACACACGTCTCCAGCTGCGTCAATTTTCAAATATCAAGAGCACAACCACAATATCATTACATGAGAGTATACGTATTTAGAGATGAATCCTTATTCAAGATATTATGAGATTACAGAGGGAACTAAATTGAGAACATTATAAGTTAGATGTTAAAAAGTTTGGCGTTTCAGTACGTCGCTTGACTGGATTACTTGACTAGGGTGACGAGCGTAGCACAGTTAGGGTAGTAAAATCAATATAAATGCTACATTTCAGATCAATACAATAATACCAAAAGCAAGGCCATAAAATGCTATAAAATCAGTACAAGTTACATAGTTTACTCACAATTTAAAGTAGTTACGAACGTTTGCCTGAGATGAGTTTAAAAACGAGCAGTAACATAAAGTCTATCACTGCATGCCATCAGGAGTAATATACATTTAGCAGGACTAATTTTCGACAATATTACACGATACATTTAGAGGTGAGATGTAAAATTAAGACATGATGGGTTGGGACACTTGGAACCAGTTGGGTAAATGGGGCAAACAGTAGTTTAGACTTGAGCCAGCCATATTAACTTCGAGTCAATGAACACATACGAATCAAGACAACCACAACATACAGTTAGTACACAGACATCAAGAGTAACAGCTTCAACATAAACCCACCAATATTAAACAGCTTCAACATGTAAATTCTTGCAGTTATACACGGACAGTGACGAAGCCAAACCTAAGGATAAACACCAACGCTAAACTAGTGACCGATTAAGGAAATGCAGAATGAACTGATAGAGATGATAGCGACAGCGATCCTCTACGTGCGATTGGTGAAACTCTAAAATCCAAGCTATTATTTCGATTTCTACGAGTGTTACGAATCGGACCACTAGCAGGAGCTTCTTCGTCGTCATCATCGTCTAAATTATAAGGTGGAAGATTGACAAAAATAGTAGAATCTATTGATTCATTGTCACTGTTCCCCCAATCCGAAGGAGGGTACATCATAACACTTGCAAAAGAGGAGCGCAAAGACGGAGTGATATCTTCGAAAGAAGCCAAAGGGGCTTTTGGGGGGTTTACAAGAGTTGAAGGTAGTTTCCCTTGTCCATATCCATGGCCTGCAAAGTGGCGAGATTTATAATGAGAAGTAGGTTGACTAGCGGCCGAGTTACGGAGGGATGAGAACTGTTGTCTCAACGGACGCGGTGGTGGCTGTGGAGGTACTGGCGAGGGCGATCGGTCACGATGAACGGGAGGTCGGTACACATACCTTTGTGCTGAAGTCTCACTAATCGATCTGTAAGAATTTGTTATTCGTCGATTTTCAGAATTAGTTGTGACTAAAGTTAAGTTAAAGTCAAGTATTATGTAAATATTATTAAAAAATAACATTAATTACCAAAAAATAAAAATTCGAGTACGAAATCTCCTTATTTTCCTTACAAATACACACATCACGAACGAGTGAACATCTAAGCTGCAGTAAAAAGATGAGGGTAGAAGATGCACAACACCAAGTTGTTATTTGGACACACGAAAGTTCACAGGATACAGTTTAGATTAGTGTGGGTAGACGGGTAAATCTGAAAGGAGCTCTTTTATGCTTTAGCAAAGGGATGAAGAACAATTCGTGGGTCCTTCGATGAAGAGTTAGTTGAGGGAGTTGTCCCATTGGAATCGCTGCCGTTTAGTAGCAATGCATCACACGATGAAGAGGGTATATCATCAATTCTACGATATTTCATACATATATTATTGGCTACTGATGAACATTCCAAGCATTTCAATTATATTAGGGGTTTTAAAACGCATACAAAAAACAAAAGCTAATGATTTTAAGTCCATACCCTTCTTTGACTTCGTGAGCCATTAACTTTGCTTTTTCCTCAGATGACACGTCGCCATTAGTTTGACGATACCCGTTTGCAGGATCGTATTGGTGGGTTGATAAGCGGTTCAATGCTGCTTCATTGACTAATAGATTTCCACCTCCTGTCGACTTTATACACATACATAAATAATATTTAACATTCGTAGCGCCCATTTACAAATTAACGTTGTTCTCACTTACGGGTCCATTCTGGTATCTCGGCTTGGTAACGACCTGCCTCAAAGCGTTTCTAGTTCGCGACAGCGGATTACAAAGAATCCTGTTGGTGTTGACAAGCTTACAGTAAATAGCTAAAAGAACGATTCCCAGGAAAACCAGCGACAATCCCATGACGGTAACCAACCAGTGTGATGGAGTTTCATCTGTATAACATAACACGTGCGATCAGAATTCAGAATACAGAACAAGCCCAACCATCCATGCGTCCCATAACATACCACTTGGTTTCAACACATTGTTCGCTTCAGGGCTATAGTAATGCTGGTTGTAGATTCCGATTATAGTGACAATTAATCCGAGACCAAGAACTATTGAACCTCCCATCAAGAGCATCCAATGAAACCATCTCGACCTTGTTTGAGGTGGTGACACAACTTCAGATAAGCTCCATGGTCTCCTTTGACCCGTCGGAGACAACGTCAAGCCTCCTCCGGAGTTTTCGTAACTGACTGTTGTAGAATTGTAAACACTTGAATCCACCATTATCTTATCCTTGTTAGCCAATGGAATTCTTATTCAAAATTCTTCTTGTAAGTCTTGAATCTTCAGTTCTTCACATAATACGCTACAACCTTCCTTCTACTAAGCTCACGATTAATAATTAACCTCCACACTTAAAAAACTATAAAAACCCCTTGTAAATCCTGTAAAAAGAAATAAAAATTCAATTAACCCATGACACCA
This sequence comes from Isotomurus graminis, assembly GCA_034696565.1. NCBI lineage: Eukaryota > Metazoa > Arthropoda > Collembola > Entomobryomorpha > Isotomidae > Isotomurus > Isotomurus graminis. Next base: position 2,327 of record JAQGAB010000322.1, on the reverse strand, counting down.
TTAAATCCCATTGAAAACTATGAATGAACTTCAATTTCATTCCACCACCACTTACTTACCTTCACACTTTGATTAATGTCCCAGCCACATACACATTCGCTAATACGTATGCTGCCCTGAAACTCCGTGTACACTGTGATTCGCGTGTTTGCTGCCTTGCCAAAATATCCTTTAACTGATGTCCAATTAGTACCACATGATCTTCATCGTTAATCACCACCACCACCAGCACGAAAACACTTTCGATCTCTCACTTTGAATTAAAAGGTGACAGAAGGATGCTTGCTGGCTAAGAAGCACACACAAAAACAGATGGTAAATAATTAAATATTTACAAATTCCACATTAACAGCTATAATAATAACTTACGCTTAATTGTCGACATTTGCTGGAACCAAATTCACCTTCAACTCACACTTAATCACTTAATCTACTTGCCAATTAAAAGTTAATAACACAAGTGCTACTAAACTGCGTTTGTGTTTGCACACCAAATGAATCACACACTCCTGTGTTGTGGTACTAAGGATGGTGTCTCATCCGCGGGAAGTTTAAACTTTATTGTCCAACAAGGATTACAATAACAATAACAACAACAAAACAATTAACCATTGTTTATGTCAGTGTGACTACTCTTTGATTTCTTTTTACGTTAATTGTCATCATCTTCAAGAATTTTGGGTTTGAACGTAGTTTTAAGCGTTTTCATTTATTTTGGAGATTAAGCTGGTAGATCGCCAAAAAGTGAATTGTTTTTTGATTGTCATTACAAGTGCAAATGTATGGCGCATTCGACTTGTTGTAAAAGAATGAGTTCGATTTTCGACAAGGAACGGAACTGAGGATAACTTTTCCAGAAAGTTTTATGTGGGAACAAGTAGACTGAATCAGTATACTTCTGCTCCTTTGGATATTTGTAAAACAGTCGATATGAGATCCAGTATTTACCATGAGAAGCAGGTATGGTGTTTGAAATGTTAAAACATTAAGGGTGCTGTAAGAGTGAGGACACGTGTTATTTGGTGGTTTATTAATTTCAGCTGAAGTCGCTGTGTGCATTGCATGCGCTGAATAATCTGTTTCAAGATGGGAAAGCTTTTAAACAGGATGACTTGGATGGTATCTGTTCGGACCTTGCCCCTAATTCGTGGGTTAATCCGCACAAATCGGTCTTAGGACTTGGGAATTACGATATTAATGTGATCATGTCAGCCTTGCAGTTAAAAAATTATGAAGCTGTGTGGTTTGATAAAAGAAAGTGAGTTTTTGGCTTAAGCATTGCGTGGTTCAGTCTGACACCCTTAATGTATACTTTAGACTTCAAGTAATTACTTTTGATTTTCAGGGATCCATCGGGGCTAAATTACAATCAGATTCATGGTTTCATTATGAACATACCCAGTAAGAAAATGCTTAATTGCTACATGTATACAAGAATCGATAACGAGACTCTATTAGTCAATTTGATTTTGATCTTGTAGGTGACTGCAAATTAGGTTGGCTGGCCCTACCTCTGAAAAGAAAGCACTGGGTAGCCATAAAAAATCTGCCGTCTATTTCGGAAAAGGATGCTGGTCGTAGTAACTATTACAATCTCGATTCGAAGTTCGACGCTCCGGAGTCGTTGGGAGGAGAAGACCGACTTGTTGAATACTTTAGGGAAGAACTGAAATCAGCTGAGAAAGAGTTGTTTATCGTTGTAACCGCAGAAGCTTCTAGACTTGGTTTGTGGAAGAAGGGTGCCGTGCAGAATCCAAGTGAAGCATGCTCATCTGCAGGTTCAGATTCTGCATCGAAGGCGGATAGAAAAAATTCTTCAGATTCTGGAGTGGTTGAACTACTTCCAGACCTCAGGGACATCAATGTGGTAGACTTGGATAAAGAAGATATGATGAGAAGACAAAGTTCAGGAGTTTGGAGTGATTTCATGTAACATCTTTACATCTATTCTTGTGTAAACTAGCAATTTATTGACGTGTACTATGCACGAGTAACCATCCTATGCAGATTCATGGCTTTACTTTGTAAATAATTATTTAAAAGACTGAGCGAATGTTGAGTTTCAATGGGACTTGGCTTTACAATAGTACTGAAAACCTAGAAATAGAGATGTGGTAAATGCAACATTCTTGGGGAAATCGGGTTACTCATCGTGTCTCGAAAACTATTACACTGCATTGCTAGTGATCTACATTTAGCTACACCCTGTAGACTGGCAAGTAGACAATCATTGGTTATGCCAATTCCAATGGAGTTTACAGAATTATTGTTTGTCCCTTTATTGTAGTTTTAGTGTCTATGTATAAGAATAACTATTATAAGATAAC
>JAQGAB010000321.1:0-30672 GCA_034696565.1 Isotomurus graminis | reverse complement strand
GAATCACACAGACAGACAGACGGATAGCGTGACATCACGTATCCTCGTATATGCACCAGTTACCTGGGCAAAAAATGACATCAATTCAACCAGACAAGATGTCTTGAGTTGTGAGTGCAGTGCACGTAGCGTTATAGGTTATAGAAGAATGGTAGAACTTGAAACTCTTTCGTGTAGTCATACATCATCTGTAAACAATGAATGTAACTCGCAAACTATGCGATCACTTTTTGGTAGGATGTCTAGTCTACAGCTAACTCTACACTCCAAAGTAACACTGAATGGGTTAGCTTCAAAAGCCAGAAACAACCAACAACAACAACAACTTTCGGTTCAAACAGAGTGGAAATATTGCAATTTAACTTTAAATAAGAACCAAACTGTCCCTTGAGGTTGAAGCTTAACCACAAAACTAACTCCAACTTACTTTTAATGTTATACACGTTGAATTGAGATAGATGCAGATTCATTCTGTACACAAATTCTATCTGACAAACCACAGTTTCGTCTCATGAATTCCATTCCATTGCACTGCAAACTTTTACATTCGTATATTCGTATCTTTGGCCAATGAAAAATGCAAGCATGATGTGCCTAGAGGTGCAATAAGTTGCCTGCAGCTGAGAAGTCACCATTACCACAATTTTTTCCTTCAATCTCATAATAAGGAGTAAGCTTCTTTTACAGTTGTCTGAAGAAGTTACTTGCTTGCGTAGCCAATAAATAATAATCACATCTCACAATGCGTGTTCTTTACCATCTTAAATGCAGGTCATTGTCGTCTTTTCCTAGCACCTTTAAAAATCATGTGGTATATATATTGGTAAACTATTTGTCCCATAGACTAAGGAATAACATTGAATCCCACGAATGTTTGCATAATCCACAGGACTATATATATTTATTTTAAAGTGAAGTACAAGAAGATCCTTTAATAATTTACATGTGCATATCTTTGTATCATCTAAAAATTCATCTGTACACGTCGAAACTCTGAAGATCATGACGAAAGATGAATCTCAATATATTCCTAGACACACATGCCTAATGCCTACACAGCCTCACATGGGAATCGAGACTCGAGGTCTGTCTGCAACAAAGAATACAAGTTGGTCCTACAATAATGAAACAATGCCAAGCCCATGAATAAGCCGCGCAAATAAATAAAATTATTGTACGTTGCCACATTAATGTTTAAAGTTGCATAGAGGCTTTCTAGATTCTTCGTACAAGTTGACTAGCACCGCATTTTCCTTATAAAATACTTAAACTTGTTCCCTAGAATGCATTAGTCCTTATTTCTATCTGAATTATATGAAATTACCCTTGGTTGCATTCCTACGGGTGAATGTTAATCGTCTAAATTACAGCATATCTCTCTGAACATTATTTCTTCACTTAGGCACCAAGCACCGCCGTAGTTTTCAAGTTTTAAAAGCATCTCCATATTTAGTAATACCAAGTCAATATCAATCACACTTAAGTCCGTCATAAAAAGCATTCTCATTCGAGTTACCTTAATCGTCCCAATAACTTTATCTTCAAAGGATGAAATGACACTTTATGCATGTAGCTTTATAGATTAGCAATCACTGACTCATCTGTCCTGGTTTTTATTCTCTCAACAAGTTCTCCTCCTACTCTATTACCTTATCGTTTGTGTAACATTGTAACACAGCTCGTGTAGCACATATGCATGACATTAAACATTTAAACATCAAACACACAAGGATCTATACGTACCTTTGAGAAGAAAATGATCAAGAAGGCATAAGATGTAATATGAAGAATATTACAGTGGCTATTGCACAATTCGTTATTAGTAAAGTAGGGAGCAGCAATCTTTCTAAGGATATCCCGTTCTTATTATTCCTTCACTTCCAGGAACTGCAACAACTTTTAATAGCCTCCTTAACAGTTTAGATGACAAGTCCAGTTGCAACATACATTAAAATAAATGCAGTAAACACATTAACCGTACACATGCAGAGTTTTAACTCTGGGTACGCAAAATTTGGAACGAGAAGTGAGTTAAGCACTCTTTAATAGTCTTGGAGTTCACACTCATTCCTCTCAGTCTGTCGGTGGTACATATATTTTAAAGAAATTCACCAAACACTCTTTAATACAAAATACACCACACACTTCACTCAGGATATAAATTACTTCCTCTGCAGCAAAGTCATTTCTCTTAAGTGGTACACACTCTCATACAAAATGTCTATACGAGAGTTTGTCTTATACTTGAGAAAGATTATTCTTTGGCCTTTCGCGTGGGATGAATTTTAATGAACTTGTAAATACTCACGACAACAAATGTAGTAGTAGAAATAACGTAGAAACTATTAAAGTATCGCTAATACTTGAGCTGTGTAATTTTACCTTTTTATGTATAAAATAACAGTAATTTGTAAATTGTTCTGGTTCTTTAATTAGTTGGCTTCCTCAAGTTCAATATCAAATCCAGTTTTGTATACACTTTTCCTTTTAACAATCAAAAGAGACTCTCCTCTGTTTATTACTCCAGGCTTCCGTCTTAATAAAGCACTACCAGCACAGTTCACAGAGTTAAATGTCTTGTTTGTATTCTTTCACTTGTTACCAATCACTCACACTCGCATTCTACAGGAAAACGTGGGTCGTGGACAGTCAATATGATTTACCAGCTTCGAATGAATGAAGTGAAAATTGTACTTTCCAAAATAATTGATGTATGTAATGCAATTAGTTGGTAGTGAAGCCTTTAATTAATCAATTACGGTTTACTACACTATTGTAATTATGTTCTCTTTGTCTCATTTATCATTGCAGAGTGTATTAGAGCATGTGTATTTAGTATGTGCGATACATATCGGAAGTCTATTTGTGTGCAGTAATTAGGCAACTTACTCCAGCTCAGGTATCCTTTATAGGGATCTTTCACAATTCCGTTAATTCACTCTATTTTTAGATAATTTGCAGTGTGCAATATTTGCGTATCTCCTGATTACAAATAAAACTACGCCTAGCGGTAATTATACTTTGGATAATTACTTAATTCCACACGATTTCATTGGTACTTTTTATCCGGTATCAAAAATTGCCTCAATTCCTAATAATCCAACTGAGCGGTCGTGAAATATATTCGCGAGTTCAATGCAGTAGACACGTCGTGCACATTTTTGGTGATTTGGACTCCTTTTTTCCTTGAGCTGGTGAGAGTAAGAATGATGATGAGTGCGAATTTATTCACTTTATCATTCGCGTCTACAAAAGTAGTGCAGGTGGAAACCAAAATATTACTTGGAAGGTGTATTTCATGAGAGAGTTAAGTAGCACACACTGAGCTGACTTCTCTACCTTCAGATTGTACACTTGAATATCGAGGCCGTGAAAATGAAGAAGTCTGGGAGAATTTCTAAATTTTATTTGCAGAATACGAAGCAATCAACATTTATTAAATTCAATTGTTAAAATGTACGCACACAAAATATTCACGTTCTTCGAAACAAATATCATTCACACTCGAATTTAAACTTCTAATTCCACGTTTGAATATTTCATGGAACTCTGGAGCCCGTGGATGTACAAAGAGAGAGTGTTGTTTCCTACTGGAGAAATTGATTGTGCAAGTTCTTTGCTCTCTCTTCTACACCACTTTTTGGACAACGGGAGTGTGAATGCAGTCTGAAATATTCACGGAAATGCTGAATGCGGGTAAAAGTCCCGGAAGAAAACTCGAGCTGGTGGAATGAGATCCATAAGGGTGGTTAGGGTAGAAGGAACTGAGAGCTGCTTTGTACAATTGCTCGGGTTTTTACTCCAAAAGTTCGGAGAGACACACAGAGTGTGAGTTAACAGTGTAGTAGCAGGAGTATTGGCAGGAGTAACCCTTAAAGTGAAAGAGAGGTCTTTTAGTACAGAATCTCACTTCCTCGTCAGTACGGGTTTTGTCAGGTAGTAGAAGGGTAGAGTAGGAATAGTGTAAGTAGTGGTTTCACTACTTTTCTGTATATATGGAAATCTGAGTTTGAAAACTACCAAAATCCTTATTCCTTTTACACACTACTGGGTCTTTTATATTGTGGGTAGTAGTTGCTTGCTTCTACTAAAGCTGAAGGAAAGGAACACACACACCACTACTACTACCCGGGTATTATACACCCACCATCATCACTCCGTTGGGTCAGTGCCGGGTAATACCACCGTAGTACCCGAAATACTTTCACCGTTTAACGATCCTTCTTTCCCAACCCAACCCGAATGTTTGCAACTTTCATTCTTTCTCCGAATGAACTTCCACCTTCAATCATTCTTCTTTCATTCCATACACGCTTGTAGATACAAACCCACTGATTTTTACTTTCCAAAAACTTGGAGTGTGAAGATATTATTTCATGGAAGTGACTCTTCCACCGAACAAGACTCATTCACTTGTGTACACAACTCATTATTAGATAGACAAGTTGGATTCCTCAGGGCTTGATTTGTCTTCAGTATTTCTTCCAGAGGTGTATTTATTATCATGGAATCTTTCCTTCTCTTGTTTCTGAACTCATACCACCCACTATTATTGAATACACTTTTCTACTACACCTGGAAATATATAGGAAATCTTATTTTCTGCGTGCACGTAGTGTAGTCATAAAACTATGATGAACAGAGAAATTGCTTGGAAAAACACAGTTCTCTTTACTCCTCAGCAAAAAGGCTTCGGTTAAACTTGATCCTGAGCAAAAACTTATTACACTTTACTATGGTTCTGCTATTCCAATCTTTCTGTATGGAGCAGCAACAATCAATGCCAGAGGCACATCCAACAACTCCAACATCGACCAAGAACCTAAACAGACTGAAGCAGTGGAGGAAGAAGACTCGCGATGAAAAAGAGAGAAGCCTGTAACAATAGTCTTTTTGCTTTGAATGTGTAAAACTCATCTAGCAAACCAGCTAGTCAGTCAGTCCTCCTTCCTACCTGCCATCAACATCATTCAGATACATTATCAAATAACATCACACACACTAAGGATAGAGAAGAAGGCCTGGGTTCACATCAAAAGAATCTCTCTCACTCCTCTCGGTCAATTCACCATCATAGAATTATAAGCTAATCTTAGGTGCCTCGAGATTACTTGGCTATGCACACTAACTGCAGTCATTCAGTTGCCTATATATTCTCTCTGTGTGATGTACAGAGAATATTCCTCCAAGCAAATTCAAACTGCATCTTGAGACAACGGAATATATATCCTCGAAGGTATACGATGAGATACACTTGTTAAAGAATTTTACACGGTACACTACAAAAAAATCTTAAAGCAGTCGTTAGATAAATGCCAAACAATGCTACGTATAAAACTTTTGTCAAATGAAAGTATCATTGGTGCAATTGTAGAATGTAAGACTGCAAAAAACCCCATGTGAACAATTGAAGTTTCCATTGGTATTTCTTCCAGGAGCCGTGTAAACTTTTAGTTTAACAGCCACACACACCTGTATTTTACATGTATTTGCTAATGTTTCGAAGAACAATACAAGCATATGAAATTCAAGGTAACCTTAAGCTTGAGAATATCTTAATACTCAAAAGAAATGCAGATCCGGTGTGACATTTTCCAGGAGATTTTGAAGAAAGAAACTTTGATCTCTTGAAAATAAAAAGCGAAGGTGTGCGTTTGATGTTTGTATGGTTGGTGGCTGCACAACATTTACATTTCATTTCTGCCATTATTATTGTTCTGTTACAGTTGGGGTTCGCATGAATTCCTCTCCCAGCGATATACACGTTCTGTTGGATATTAGAATGAAAATATAAAGTATAATTTAATAGCATTTCTTTTCCTTATCCTGCAAAATCCAGCGTAACTCTGCGTGTGTATGTGTACCTTATTCCCTCCTTTAACTTGTGAAAGTAAGTTTATACCACCACCACTACCGCTTTCTGAGATTTGACTTTCTTCTTTAGGAAAAATATTGGTGAAGGCAAGAGTAAAATATTTTTACCCTGCGATTAACTTTTGCGAGGAAATGGAAAGACGTGTAGAATAGAAGGAGCGTAGCTACAAGCAAGTATACGAGAGATTGCACAGAGGCACTTCTTTTTATTATTGTTGGAAACTCCACACAGTTCTGGAACACTCGGGTTGGTATTCTGAAATTCGGATAATAAAACGCAGGCCCACTCGAGTGTCTCGCACACCATTCTCCAGCACAGAACTACACTTTCCAGTATTCCAGTCAGCCAGAAGGAAGGCGGAAAGAACCCGTGTGACTAGGAAACTTGCTCTCCACAACTCTTTTGGCGAGTTCACGCATTTTATATGTGAATGAATTCCGCACAAAGACTTTTATACAATTTATTCTACTTCTACTTGTGTCAAGTACAGTATCAATATTGCGGGGTGGATGGTTCATGGCTCTGAAGTGTCCTTGTTTTGTTTGTATTTTTACCCTTGGAATTGTCAATTTGCTTGATCAAACTTTTCGCTATAGCCCAGGTATACGTCTCATACAGATTAATATTAACAACGCTTTCTCTGCAGAATGTAGATAAACATGTTATATTACAGGTATCATTATAAACATTTAAATTTTGCGTGTGGGAGGAAGCAGAAGCAAATAAGTAGCAGCATCCTCACATCTCATGATGTGTCATTATTATAAGCTTCATTAAAACTTTTACTAACTACACAAGAGCTTCTGATGGAACGAAGAGAATTTTCTAGGAGCCAGCAATTCACGTCGTCGTACAATTTTAGGTTTGCGTGTAAAGTTATTGCGTAAAAATGTTTATATGCCGTTTTTTGTTTTTACAACCACCTCTTCAGAACAGAACCGTCGGAGGATTGAAGGAAGGAAGGGCTTTTGGTGTTTGGTGTATAGGTGTTTGCTGAATAGAGGGATGATTGAGAAGGATGGAATTACAGGGACCTGGGAGAATATGATGAGAGCTGATACCCGTGTGTGTGTATTATGCCGTGTTATCAACTATACACATTGCAAATGAATGTTGAGAGTCTATATACATTCACCATTACATTTACCGAATGGATACCACCAAACATTAAATAGTAAAGCGGCTGTTGTGTTTATGAGGGAATAAAAATGAGTGAAGCCTTTAACTCTACGTTCAACCCAGCCAAACCCTTCCTCTATAATTTTTTTCACCTAATTTTAAGTTATTGCATCCCGTTCGACCAAAATCGATGAACTAGGCGCCAACTCATGTCGAAGATTATCAGGAAACTACCGAGCGTTATAGTTTCATTCCATCACTCACTGTTCTTGTCTTCATGATGATTGAATTCAAATAAAATTAAACACAATCCTCCTGTCTGAACATCAAGCAGTGAATGCTAATTATTTTTTGCTGGGTTTTAATACGTCAAACTTTAAATGCCTTACCTGCAATCAACTAGGAAATAAAATGATCTAGTAACTAACTATTATGTCAGGGAGTAGCAATTTCAATCGAGCTTTCAACATCACTTGCCAAGGAGAAATTTAACTTCCCTTTTTAAAACTTAAGCATACATCTACACAATAATATGCATGCATTCACTTACTTTGAGACAAGTAAACTGAATTTAAAATATTCCTTTGCTCAGCTGAGAGATTCCTCGTGCAAGTTGTTGCAACGGGTGGATTAAAAATTCCATCCTGGAGTGGATAAATATTGCATTATGTACAGAACTCTACTAGATTCTATGGCTGGCAGTCTTTAGCATTGTTACTTCTCCATATAGTCTTTCAATAATGCTCGATAGAACATCGAATGAAGTTTACATACATAGAGGTTTAAATTTAATAAAGAAATGCTAGTTGGGCCGTAATTGTATACATAATACAATTCATACCAAGTAGAAAAAGGCAAAGGCTCAATGGATGCACCTTTCTTTTTGGTAGATGTGGTTGTTGTTCATTTTACTACATGGGCTAGTTAGTGTGGAATGCAGGGATAGTCTGAAGAGCGAAATGGATAAAGTTTTGAATAGAGACTCATGAGGATTTTATTTGAAGATGGGTTCATGAACACCCCCCTTCAGTCACTCAGTTAGTAACAGATGAAGGAAGAAGTAAAAGTGAAGCATCATCATCAGAGTACATCTAACTTCTTCCAACGGGTAGTGAGAGTATGGGTACTATCCTCCTGCAGCATCATCAGGAGCATCAAGTCAACTAAATATTGTATTATTATACTCTCTCACTGGACCTGGACTCTCTTCTTGGTCTTCATCATATCCACACGACTTTTCATACACACACACGGAGTAAAAAGCATACTGGGATTGAAAATGTATGGATGGATGGATCCAAAAACCAAGTTATACTCAACAACGAAAGGGAATGAACTCTTCCTTCCTCTTTTTACTAAACTTGACTCAAAACTTGCTGAGAATGCCCCACAATCCCGCTGGTACTATTGCCTCTGGGATTATTCTCTGTGAATACTAAAAAACTCCAAGAGGATCCTCTTCCATCCAGAGTATCCGTGTGGAGTTGTAGAAAGTGGAAGTAATTGGGTAGGTATCACCCGAATCATCATCAACATTATGAGAACTACGAACAAGAAAAACTTGAAGTAAAACTTATTTTTCTATCGACTCTTTAAATGAGGATGTGGGTGCTTTGACATATATATGAAGCTTTTAGGGGTTTCAACACAAGAGAGGCAGACCCTAGAGAATTTATCTAAAATTTGACAATCTAAATGGTTAATGGAGTCGTGTCATAATGACGGGAATATATTAATGCTCAAAGAGCCAGTGATTACACTTCGGCATGTGTCATATGTCACGCAGAAGGAGAGAGGTGAAAACTCGTTTGGGAACTTAAAATATGTCCCCATATAATTTTACTCATGTGTAATTCGTTTAAATGAAGTGAAATAATGTGATATTAATTTTAACTCGTGGGAGAGGTTATTATGTCCCACATGGAAAGTCATTTCATGAATAGCGTTTGATGACAACTTTACGAGTATTGTTTGTACAACGTGTTACATTAATCTTGGTGAAGTATATATTATAGTTGGGTTGGGAGATTTGATATTTACTATTAGGAAACCATTGATCAGGATGTGTTTTCGGGAATTGGTTTGTTGGTTAAGTAACATCAATATATACGTTTAGATGTTTAGTGGTAAGCACCAATTAGGAAAGAGTGTTAAATACATTAACAAAATAAATGTGATGTTGTTTATCATACGCTATATAGGTTACCTATACTTATACATTTCACGTACAGTTTGTTAGATCCAGAGATCTACATTCCGTGGCGCCTGTAAAACACTGGAAAAATAATTCTACCTCACATAAAACACTTTCTCAGACTGAATAAATATTTTTAAACCACTTGGGTATATTCTAACACCTTCTTTGCCTTTATTTATGGAAGATGTTACTATAATGGTTGCCTATCACAGATTCAATGGTCATCGTAAAAATTCTTCAAGCTCTGACCTATCTCTTTTGAATTCTTGTGCCTCGTTTATTTTGGGTGGAGACGAGGATTGGATTTCAAACTTGTTATTAGTTCTTAAGTAATTTACCCTGTAAAAAGAGTGAGGGTGCATCATTCGTATTATTTCATACCACTACAATGCATTTTTAAATCCTCTGCCAGGCAGGCAGGAACGAACTTTTACAGAGGTATCCTGTCTAAATTAAGAAACTCATGTGTTGGTGCTGCATACAGCTTATGCATTTCTTAATATTCTGAATACATGTTTCACAACTTAAATACATCAAAACCAAAAAATCTCAACTTTAGAATACAAAACAAAATTGTATACCCAACCCAGCCCACCAAGAAAAGGGTATTCACAGGAAACACCCAAAAATGCAGTTTCTGTAACACGAATTATATCTCTGATTGTTCCTGTTCGTGAGATGCAGGCACGTTAAATAAGTCAGGATTAAGAGATTTTGATTACCACAGATGCAATTTGATTCACGAGTTCATGAAATGACAGAAAGAAATATTTTCAATCCAAACTTTAAGTCGGTACTGTTTTACCCTGGAAGTTTTATTTGCGTAGGTTTAAAAAGAAAAGAAAAAACCAACGTGAACTGATCTCTAAGTTTCATGTTTCAATATAAAAGTATGTTACAAGTTCAGATCATCCACTTCCTACCATTTAGTAAGTTCGTGCACCATCTTCATATTATATAAAAGAATTGCACCTAAACGACAGTTATCATTACCATCAACATAACGTGAGTTCATTTTCTGGAGGAGGAAGATATTTTAATGAGACATGTCGAAAAAGGAAATATTACTTGCTTGTTGTTACAAATTACTCTGTCGAAACTTTTGTTGCAGCCGGCTCATTATCGTGTATTTATTTGAATAGAAAGCCATTTACTTCACAGCTTTTTAGCCTCTAACATGAAGGAGGGACATGTAGGCAGTATTACTTAAGATACCAGAAGATTGTGTACAACTTTAAAAACATGGGAATACATGGGACAGGCATACAAAACCCTTAGAGAACGGGACTGTATGATTTTGTACACACAACATTTACATTTTACGCATTAACCTATACCTTCCTCTATGAAATTTTGTGTGAAGATTATTCGTGTTACTTGTTACATTGGAAAAGGTACGCAACGAAGAGGACTTCAAAGAAAAGGATGAGTCTTGTTTAGTTGTTCCCTGTGATGATTATGAGAATAGGAAAAGATTAGGCAAACTAAGTAACACAACGGGATAAAAGTTGTCTCGGACTTTACTCAAACTATGATAACTTTGTATTGAATCACTTGCTGAGTTCAAAGAGAATGAAAACTTTGAGGATAACACAAAAAGTGAGAACTGGGTGGGTTCAGACGCCATAAAAAGTCCGAGACATTCCAAGCCTTCATCATGATTTTTCTTCCAAAAGATCTCTGTCTACCAATGAGCTTAGGTAAACTCTTAACAATGGCACTTTCGAGAGGGGTCTTTTCTAGTACCCTCCAAGTTATCATCGGGTTTACTAAGGTTTGTTGATTTAAAGTATTGTTCCGAAGGTCTCAGGAAATTAGTAAAGATGTTCCTCAAACACAGCTAAAAGAAAGTGGGAAAAGTGATTTCCCTATGTTTAATGCCCTCATTCGTCTATACCCTCTTTAATTTTTTCAAGTGTCACTTACAGTAATTTTTTCACTAATCACGATTACAAATAAGATAGTAGATTCAGAAGTCACGGTCAACGGTAAGTTGCAATGAATACTACATGCTGTACATACACTGCCAATGCAAAAAAATTTAATGGCAAAGAGTATGAATTATGGAAGGAAGGCCCGAGATTATTTCTTCCTTCATGGACCATCCAATCTCCCCGTGTCTTCCACCCTCTCCATAAAAATAAGGAGCACAGACAAAATCGAACTTGTCAAGCCAACCTGCTTGATAGCTGGAAGTGGTAAAGGTTACCCGACTCAATCTATAACTCAATCATCAGTTCGAATCTTTACGATACGCTGATCAATGCATGGCATGGGTTTCACCGAAGTTAAGACTGGTAGGGAAATAAATCATGCTGAAGGAGACAGATTTATTTCTTGCTCTTTGTCTTTTCTTTGGCTGCTCCGAGTCTTCGTGTGTAGGGACAACAAGAGAGTTGATCAACTATGTTTGTGTAGTCCTCGTCGGTTAGGTCGATGAGAATCAAGGAAGCAATGATGATAGTGAGATCACATCATTATCTTTACAACCACCTTCTTTCCTTCCACACGGGATATAAGAGTTTATGCGTCCTACAGAAGACACAGTGTCCTTCGTCCTGACAAAAGTCTTTCTTAAGTCTACCCAACTTCTTCTGATGAAAACTTACCACACGAACGAATTCTTTATACCATTCATCAAGTAAAAGGATCTCAGCTATGTATATATGAGTTTATATAGGTGGTTGAGTTACAAAGAATGTAAGACACTTGTGTATGGAGGTTTTCTTGCACTTGGTACATTCATGCAAGGTGCTTTAACAAAACAAAATGTATAGAAAACAGCAGAAGATGTTCTTTCACAAAGTTACACTTGATATCTCACAACTACCCGTGGGAATCTACCCAATGTCCTATAATTATGCATGGTTTTTGTTTCAAAAGATCCTTCCACTTTCTTTCCTCGTCCCCATTTCAAACTTATTTAAAGTTTTAACAAATCTACGATGAACTTTAGGTCGTTTATTCGACTTTATAAGGCTTATAGTAATTTACATTATTTCCCACTTACGATAACTCCTTTTAGTACTTGATTACTCAGATAAACTGCTAACGATCTGGGTGATTTGTTTGTGTTGACTTTAAAGACACGGTAAACACCGTTGTCTTTGGGAATTAAGGAAACAATCAATCCTCTTAATTGCAGGGTGTAATTGCTGTTAAGGTAGATTGGTAAACTACTCCTGTGTTGTTTCAATACAACAACGCAGGAAGGAAGCTAGTATTTACTACAACAAACAAAAAATTATTTAAAAGAAAGAGTTTAATTTGAAGTTGCCTTCGACTAAAAACTGTTTTACTCCCCGAGCATCTCCCATTCACCAAGTAACCTATTACTTAAAGAAATTTGACATTGAAAGCCACTGCTTGACTTAATCTATCAACGAAATAGTGCAGGGAGAAACATCCTCTTCATAATGCTGAACATTACACATTAACTCTTTGTTAGCTAGCATTCACTGTATGCAGGACAATTGAGCTTGGGAACAAGTTCACGAAATAATAGTTCATTCATCCATCTAGTCTCCCGTGCATTGTGCAAGATTTTGTGACACTGACACTATTATTATTTTGAAACCTGCATTATATTCCTCTTGCCTTGCTGGGTTATGTATGTGTCATGTCATGTAAAAGTCCATTTTCAGACAATGACGAGAGCTTGGAACAAGAATATGCCCATCCTAGCTCCAATAGGTCACCTCATTGTATGGCTTCTGTCAGCATAAATAAAAGACTTACACTACCAAATAACCACCTATATTGATATACATTTGTTAACCAGGCTTTTACTATCAGTCAAACAATGTTGAACACAGACAAGAAGGGATGGACACATCCGGTGCATTGCAGTGTATTCTTCGCCTCTTTTGTCAACCTGCCCTTAACTTTCATATCGTTTTGTAAAGCATGCTTGTAGGAAAAAGCCGAAAATATTCTGACAATTGCACCTTCTGCTTGCTCATAATAATTATTGTACTCTTCAGAAGGTGTAAAAAATATAGGTCATTCGTTAGTTTCATTTTTCTGGTGCAGAGAAGGATTCTCTAGAAACTGAAAACTGCTCTACTTTTACATACAAAAAGAATCTTGTGCAATCAAACCATCTTTTACACTTCTACTAACACATATTGTTCTGCTTTACATTGGCCTATAATGCGCTTCGTGTGTTTCATTTTAACAAATGTTTTATCACTGATTTAGTAAGGAAAATCCAACCATACAGAACATACTTTGTCTGTTTGTCTGGCTTATTTTTTGCTTGAGCAGCTAAGTGTAAACTGTGCATTAAGGAATTCCTGTCTCTGAGTGCTCGCTCATCAATTTCATTTTCAACGGAGGTAAAAGTGGAAAGGTGCGGAGATATCTTATTTTCTGTAATTTGCTGCACTTTCATCAACAGTTTCGTATCTCTCCATTTTGTCTGGAATAATCTTTTGCGTAAAGGTTGGGTGGTTTACATTTTTGTTTACTTAATTACGCCCATCGTCCATGGGCATTTATTAATCAGATAGAGTGACGTGGGATGGTTGTTCACGTTTTGTTACTTTTGTTTGCATTAAATGAATACTTTAAGGATTTCCTAATATTTCTTACTTTGTAAAGATGACTGTAGAGCTCTTTACTATTTAACTACTCAATGCTGAAGCTGTGTGTCTTATGTAAAGAACACTTTGCTGAGCATTATGCATTATAATATTTCACATGGCATTATGATGATTGAATGTACATTACCCTTTTTCCCCTTTCATCCGGAGCATTTCTTGACTTCCTTCCTTCCTTCCGCTCAGTCTTTCCTTCCCTCAGACTTTTATCCAGTGTGTGATGTGAATATAACTCCCAACCAACAATGCTACTCACAATTTCTCACCCATCATCAAAATCCATTGTCCCATGTGTATTGAACTAAAGTACAGACGGATGACGAACGATGTCGCACCCATTTTTACGACGCTTTTTGTTGTATTCATTGCAGCAGAAAAAGTCTACACGATTACAAAGCTCAGCCCTTTTCTAGTTGCCAGTTCTGTTCTTGTAATTTTGTGCATGTATTAAATTAAAGCGGAGTTCCGCATATAAACCGTCCACTTTTGTTGTTGCCTCCAATTCGTTCGTCTTGATTGAAGTTCCGTGTATGCATGACACAAAATAAGAAAAAACGGGGAAATAATATCATAAGACACCCGAGATCAAAAGACTTGAACCCCTCAGTCATTAATTTTCTCTCATTCTTCCAACCCACATAACCTTTTGTCATTGATATCTATTCTTGCACTTATTCATCTCGTCTTTGTAGACATTATGTTATTACTAAGGATGTATTCAGTCTCATGCATAAAATGTGTCTGAATATAAAGCACATATGGATCTATTCATCTCCCATTATGGAAACCATTATGGATTAAAGTTTTACGGAACTTGAAGCTCTCGCCTATCTCTCTCTCTCTCCCTAAGTAGAAAAATTGCTTTTCCTTGCTCCTTCCAAGTAATTATTTAAATTGCCAATTGTGAAATGGAGTATGGAAGTAAAGTAAAAGTCTTTTCTTTTATTCCAGTGATGCTATAATTCCCTTCCAAGATGTCAGTATCTGTGAAACACACCAGCAGGTTGGGAGGAAAGAAAAATTGATAAAGTGTTTTTAACTATAAAGACTCTTCTGTGTCTTCTCCCCATTGTTGAGGCTTCTAACGCCTGTCACCAAACAAAATGTAAATCATGTGAGACTGGAAAACTTTAAAGGAACAGTTAATGGGAGCATACAGAGATATCTATAGGCTTTGGAACATTGGAAGGCAATAGGAAAAAAGGAAGGGAGAGAAGGAAAGAGAAGGAAAGAGATAATCATTTATCTTGCGCCGATCTGATGACGGGAATGATGATGATGATGACTGACTAGGAAGAAATGCATATGACAATCTTTTTATCCAGCAACCCTTTCTTCACACGACTTTTTCAGATACTCTCATCCACGGAATCTTCATCACATAATACTCTTAATGTCTTTTCCTATTTTATGCATCCGTTTTGATGGCAATCATTATTCCCGTGTTAACTCTACCCTAGGCCGAAGCTTCTCTAGGAAAATTTAAGCCTGCCCACGTTCCCTAGAACGCCAGTGTGGAGATATTAATATGGAATGACGCGTTTATTTTAATCCTTTTATTGTGAGACGTACAGCATTTCAGACGTATTAATGATTCTTAGTGTCACAGATAATATGACTCATCTATTAATACACCTATTGGTTGGGAGTTGTACTGAAACGGCTCATTAGTCAGTTGTATATAGATTTCAAGATCAGTTTCAATTCAACACAAGAAGCTTATATACCTGTACACCATACAATATCACTAACACACA
The DNA here is from genome assembly GCA_034696565.1 of Isotomurus graminis. Taxonomy (NCBI): domain Eukaryota; kingdom Metazoa; phylum Arthropoda; class Collembola; order Entomobryomorpha; family Isotomidae; genus Isotomurus; species Isotomurus graminis. The sequence goes on along the minus strand of JAQGAB010000321.1, from coordinate 15,123 downwards.
ATTTAACACATAGCAATCATGCGAACTCTTATTCATAAAATTGACGCCAAGTTTCATAAAACTATTTCTTCGGTTTCTCCGGCTTAAGTCCGTATCGTTTATCCTTTGGGATTTTCGATGGAACTCTTCGATGAACTACAATGGCCGTCATTTCATCATTATCAGTGACTTGACTGGTGCTTAATTTTATGGCAGCGATGACTAAATACGATACAACCACAATGTGAAAGATTATATTGAGTAACAGAGGAATCCAGAATCCAAATCCAAGTAACTTTCTATGAGAATACTCTCCCGGTTCTTCTTTCCCTGGGCTTCCTTTCTCCTCAGACTCAGACAAATTTTTGATTTCGTACAGAACTAAGCCCAAACAGACTATGAGAATGCTTTGGATAAAAAATTGGCCACAAATAAATCCAACCACTTGATTCCTAGTTTCCTGGAAATCACACAGACAGGTATAACTACGGTATATCGATAATCAATAATATGAATGCAACATTCACATTTCAATTCCATCGGTAACTAGACACAAAGGCAGTCACAACTCAAGACATAGTGACTTACTCGCTGTTTGGAAATTATCATAGCCAAGGACGCCACAGTTTGGAGCAAAAGTGCTGTAATTCCAATTCCCAAAATGAGAACGGATGTTCCTTTCCTTTTATTTCCGGCTTCATCATCTCCTTGAGTATTTAATTGCTGAATTTGGGAAATCGTGTAGCCTGAGACGGAAATAACTGCCAGTCCCAGAATCTTGAGTAAAATTCCACAAATGCAATAATTATCGTGTGAATAACTACCGTTACCGCATGATTATATGATACTTGAACGACTCAATCAACTCACCAATGACACAACCCCCAATCCAGAATAACAATTCCTTGGAAGATTAATACTACTTGAATTCCAATTGCGGTTCATGATCGAAATTACTCTGTTACGTAATCTGTACAAAATAAAATTCTTGTGTAACAGAACCACCACCTCTCATATTGATAAATTCTCCGTACACTCAACACATATTTTACGTGAGTCCTATTCGAAAGCACAGCAAAACAGAACAAACCGAAGTCCAACAAGGTCCTCCAATTTTTAGGCAATGAACTTCATAACTGTACTCAATATTTGAGCAACTCGTTCACTCGCTGTGATCGATTTTTACAAAATATTCAATAAATCCCAAGTACTACAGACTATATAACGAACCAACGTATCTCTATCATCTATTGAAAGACCGTAGCAAACTTCACCTTTTACTTTAGACCAAGTAAACTAAAACACACGTTCAAAAATACCAAAACTGTGTACGTCTCTGCTGAAAGTCCTTTAGCAGTCGTTTTCCTAAAACCACAGGCAAAAGGAACCAATAATAGGAAAGGCAACAGGAGGGGAAAGATAAATAATGAAGAGACCAAAACCAGATAACTGTGTGCGGTTACCAACTCGTAATTAATTCTTCTTTGGAACAATTTTACTTTCCTGCGGTTATCTCTTTTTGCACAAGACAAGAGAAATGTTACTTATTCATATCTGATGCTCATCCACACTTGGAGAATGAAGCAGGATGTGTCATTAATATCTCTGCATTGTTACTTTCAAAAGAATTTTTTAAATGAACAAGATGAACTGTGCATTATGATAATTACCTATTGTCTCAAATTCCCTAGTCTAGAAAAGTAATTTATCTTCAGGAGGAAGCAAGAATATTTTCATACACTCACTCTTTATTTAGATGAATATGAAAAAGTAAGCAAACCATTTGGGACCTTCAAGGACAGTGGGAAATATTAAAAAGTGTACTATGCAAATGTTTTGAATATTTAAGTAATGTGGGACAATAAGAAAAGACGAGATACTCAGAGATTCAAAGAAGGCTGTAAAGTGTAAAGCACAAAGTATGTGTGTGTGTATGTGTCTTATAAGAATATATCTTCTTAAGGGTATCTCTCCTACTCTGTCGTCATCAAAAGACTTTTGCAGATTAAGGTTAAATCGTCTAAATCCTTCCTGTCGTGGGGTTTAGACATCATAAATCAAGACTATTGTCCTAACCAACCACCTAGCTTGCCATAATGTTCAAATGTTAGTGAGCATTCTTCCCATAACACTTTTCTCTGCTGCTCCAGCGTCCTTTCTGCTTTTTTGACATCCTGTGGCGGTGGTATTCCTGGAGCCTCGTTGTCCTTTCTCTTTCCGTCTTTCCTCCAACTTCTCTTTTCTGTTGAATAAGTTCATGCTTGCATAATAATTTCAGTATCGCCACACCAAATATTCTCGGGGATATTTGCAAGTTTCATTTATTCATTTCCACACGCATTCACACGTTCTACAAGATTCTCCACAGAAGTTCATAAAGTGTCTGAGGCATTATGAAAACGACTTTACATTCATTATAAATGTTCATAATAATAATACACCATCAATAATAAGAGGCACACACGAACAGGAGGAGGATACAAAAGTAGAAGAGACTCTCGACCCACATTGAAGAAATTAATAAGGGAATGTAGAATAATGTAATCAGATGCAGTATACATATTATTGTAGAATGAAAGTTGAATGTGGAATAAGAAGAAGAAGGAAGGAAGGGAAAAGACATTCTCTAGAATTCTGTCTTCTAGAGCAATTCAACATTCTTAAACTCATGAGTAGTAAAACCAAAATCCAAAATCCTTTGAACAAGGAGAAAAGGATTGTCACCAACTGATTTATTTCTTGGCTACCACCAACCAACACTTCCAACTTTTTGTACTTTCTCTTAAAGAAGGATATGCCGTAACCAACCAATATTTCAGTTAAACACAGATTTTGATGCGCATCGAAGTGGAGAGACTCACTAAAAGTGCTTTATCGTTTCATAAGAAGCATCTCTCCAAGATATTCAAACCACTTTCAAAAGTTTCTGTATAAGCGGCTTTCCTACTTTTACACCATTTTTGCATTTACTCAAGTCTCACCCAGTCAACTTATATTTCATGATTTATTCCTGTAATGTGATACCGATACATAACCTCCACCACAATCTCTATACCAAATAGAAAATGATACACACTCTCCCTCCTTTCAATTAGCTAAGTAAAGTGGAATTTAACAGGTAGGAATTCCAGGAATGTGAGTAGTTAGTAAAAGTCATCCCATCGATCTACACAGTACAGTACACATTAACTCACTAACACTCAATCTATCCAGTACGCGCCACCTCACCACGTTTACATAAACTACTCAGTCCCCAATCTCTCCTCCAGAACCAACTACACCAACCTTCCACTTACTTCACCCACCCGGACTTCGAAACTTCTAATTAATATTTAAATTCCCCTAGCACATAAAAACTTAATTTTAATGCACAAACTTATTAACTATTAAATCAACTACAAAATAAAATCCTCAAATGTTAAAACTAGCCCTTAGTTCTTTCAAACCATTTAGTTAAGTGTAGTAGCAAGATACAAAAAATAAATCCTGAAGTCAGACTATATATACAAGTTTCAGCCCAGCTCCTTTTGCCGGCCTTCGGGCTGGCATATACTAAAATTGGAACGATACAGAGAAGATTAGCATGGCCCCTGCGCAAGGATGACACGCAAAATCGTGAAGCGTTCCACATTTTTTTGGCTCCCTCCACTCTGACTTTGTTCTATTCGTATGAATGCCAAAATGTCTTTGTGCTGTGCGTGTGCCTCACGTGGACTATGGACATCGTGCGTAATACTTTTTTATGATGTACACGACCATCAGGTGCATATTAATCTTAATAACAACCGCAAAAGAAAACTGATACACTCAAATGAAATATATATTTTTTACTTTCCATTTTTCTCATTCACATTTTTGATTATTTAATTGATTAGGCAATGATTACAAATAACTCGTACCAACTTTACTTTTATAACACAAAAATCCAGGTTTGTGAAAGAAGTTGTGTGTGTGTAACAAGAAATACTCGGCTTGAAATTATACAATCAATATAGAATCATTGATTTATACCTTTTCATAGCTTTTAAGTTATTTTCTAGCCTAATCTTTCAAAACTTGTTTTAACTGCAACTCACTCAGCTTGAATTCAATAATTTAGTACACAGTACTTACTATATTGTACGTATGGATTCTTTCCTTACTTTATCGTGGGGAAAAAATCAGATATTTCATACGCTTAGTTAATTGCATGCAATTTAAAGCTTTAGATCTTGGTTTAAACTTAATACTAGTTAAATTTAAACAAGATTTGGTACGCTGAAATTCAAAACAAATATAAATTCATAGATTGTGTGAAATGCTGTGTTATTCATAAAACATTTAAGACAAATTAACAAAGGGAAAGAAACCAAGAAACAACTTTCTTAAACAACTTGTATGTAATGACGAAGCAAGTGGATAACTATTTAATTACACATTTCAAGAAACAACTTTAATTATAAATATTTTAAGTATGAAATGAAACGCATGTAAACCCATTGAGATATGGAAAATTGTACAAAGCACCTATTCAAGGTTAACCCGGAACGTAAAATAAATGAAACAGGAATAAGAATTCAATAAATCTGCGTATTCTTTAAGTATTTTACCGAATTTACAGGAAATATGGCTTTTAAAACACATCAATTCTTTACAATCAACAACATTGCTCATAATTAAAACAATAAAGCTCCGTAAAACATATCAGGTAAATATAACCACCTTATAGCATCAATCGATTCTCTCCTCTATATACATTTTGACTAAATAAATAATTATTTTATAATATGTTGTATAACTTGTGCTCGCACAAGATCCTTTATATCTTTAAACATCCTCCGTATTTTAATTAAAACATTACATGAAACTCACAATGAAACAGCGGTAAACAATGTTTAATGAAATCACTTGGTTTTTAATGTCCACTGGTACTTAAAATCTCTCTGCATTTATGTCTGTTTAAAAGTTGGAAGCAGGAAAAATATATTTATCACAGATTTACAAATTTGGTATACCTAAATTCTGGTTGATGATAGCGTTATTATAATTCATAATTCGTTGCAGATGTACTTGTAGGAAGGTAAGTATACGAAGTTTGTGTGTCATTACTTATTTGCAGAAAGGCTAAGGATTCTACTGAGAGACTACGAAAGCTGAATAGGTTGATTGTAATTGATCTGTGTGAAGTAATCAAACTTCATGGAGATATTTGTAGCGGGTCCACCGTTCCCCCCAGAGCCTCCGTTGTTATTATTATGACCTCCTCCCACAAAATGGTTGGTAGTGGTTGGTATATTGTTATTGTTGTGCTGAAGGATGTGGTTGCTATTAGGATGATGAAGATGAAGTTGATGATGACTACTGCTGATTGGCGTGAACAAAGAATTTACATACTTCTCATCATTATCATCCATCTCAATATTTGAAGAAATTGTTGTAGCAGTTGCAATTGCAGAGTAAGGCATTCCTGGGCCTCCCCCTCCGCCGATTATGGCACTTGAATGGTTATTATTGTTATGGCTAGCGTTATTATTATTACTACTCGTGGAGCCGTTTAAAGAAGACACTGTGGTGGTGTTCGAAGAACCCTTTGCATTCTGATGTCCTGTCAAATTCATCAAACAGTTTGGCGTGTGGGACGCAAGGAGAGTTGAGAGCCGCTGGTATTCTTCTTCCAATTTGGAAATCTCGCTTTTTAATGTAATGTTGTCAGTTTCCAGAACCTCCGCTTCCTGCAAAATCAGTAGAGCTTTATTAACTTGTTCCCCTTTAAGACAACCAATAGATTTACGAGGTTATTTTCGCCTTTTTCTTTGACCATGCTAAATAATTAGTGTTTAATTGATCTCTTCCAAAAATTTTGCAAAGCTCTGTGGGAGTTAAGCTAATACACGCAAGACAATCATAAATATGCCTTTTTGGGGATTTCTGAATGTTCTCCTGTGAGTTGTTTGCTCAAGCTTAATTACAACTTATAGAGATCGAGTAATGAGCTTAAGGCTGGGGAGTAGGTGTGGGCTTCTTTTTTTATTACTTTGCTAACTGCACATAGAAAATTAAGGTTCCATTTGAACAACTTCGCCTTTATGCATCCAACACAAACTCACCTTTACTAATAAGAAGGTCTTTTCCTTCTTTTTGTTTCTGCATTTTGTAGCTGCAACTTTATTCCTTTCTCGTCTCCTTCTACGCCTTTCTTCGTCCTCCGGGGTTAACTACAATCAGCAACATCACAACATTTTTAATTAAATGAACAGTTTTTTCATGAGATAGAAAAATTCATGGGCAAGCCACAACAGCAGCCACACGACCACAAAGACCATATATCACAACATCAGACCTCCTACTGTTCCCCTTCGTTTGATCCAGGGAATATTATAAGACAAACAACAAACTATCAATTTAAGACAAATTATCAGATTTTTTGAAAAGGTTCAAGGCTTGTGAGCATCAGAATATATTTCAGTGTCCTCCCTCACGTACAAAATACACAACAGGCTACACAGAATAATTTAAGGTGGTTATCTTCTATACTAATCATTATTATTTCTCTACACGAAAAGTGGACATGACAAAAAAGTGGCTGAGAGAAAACCTAAAAATGAGTAAAGACAGGTTTTACTTCTCAGCTACTTTAGACTTTAGAATTTTAGATTAAAAAGAAGGTTTTGTCGGTTTGCAAATTTGTAATTTAGCAGTCAAATAGGATTATTAAAACAAGTTGGCAATCACTCTCACAATGGATTAACGTGTAGACTAAGAGGTGATTGGAAAAGTCAAATGAAATCTCAAACAAATATGAAAATATGGATGTATGGGGAACCTTAGAAGAAGCTGGTGTTTGTGAGATAGACTCATTCGAGTCATTTGAAATAGAGAAGTCAAGAAGAGAGGTCAACTCTACCTCCTCTCGCTTCGGACGCTTCGCCACCAACTCCGACTTTACGTCCAGCTCCTCCTTCCCACTCTTCTTTCGCTTCGTTTGGATCGTCAGCTTTAGTCCTTCTTTGATCAATTGAGATCTCATGGATTGAACTGATGACACTGGAGTTGGAGGAGACAATTGTGGAAGACTTGGGACACCTCCGTGTGATGTATGGGGAATATGAGACGTTTGAACTCCTAGTAGAGTTAGCGGAGTAGAAGACGCTGATGATAAGCCACCACCACAAGATGTTGACAAGGCATTTGATGAGGACATTGATGGTAATGGTTGAGAGTGATGTATAGATCCTCTGACATTACTGATAGGTGGTAGAAGCTGAGAGATGGTAGGTGCTTGAGATAATGTAGAACACGTCAGGGATGACGCTAAAGTTGACGCGATTATAGCAGCTGCTGCAGATGTTGCTGGAGTATCCAAGTCTGCAAAGACTTTTTTCTCCTGCGGTTCCTCAGCTTCCATGGAAGAACTTCCGTGAGGTGCATTTTCACTGGAGGTTGGAGCTGAGTCGAAAAACGGATTGGTAATTGCTATAAGAGAGTTGAGGATGTCTGGAGTACTCAGGGAAATTGGAGTTCCACCTCCTCCAGAAGACTGAGGAAATAAAGCTGGGTTCGGTGTCTGTAGAAGTTCTTGACCAGCCTGTCTACGAGCTGCTTCTATATTGAGACGCTGCATTCCTCTGCAATAGGATAATTACAGTATTAACTCAATTCATAACAAATTAGGAGCAACCCTAACTCTTAAATTACCCATAGTTCATCTTGACACTAGAGATTTCGTATAAAACTATTTTTAATACTACTAAATTCCCACACTAAACCAACCGTGGTCATTTAACAAACAAAACTAAGCCAGAGACAAAGCTCATTGTGCATTAAAACCCTGTAAACCACACTGGCTTGGAGTAATGACTAAAGTTATAGGTAATTTGTTAGCAATTTCCTTCCTAACTTGTGAAGTACTAATTTGGGAGTTTATTTCCACGAAACCATACGGGAGGAAGTTCATTTCCCGTTTAGATTTATAACCAATTTCAGCCACTCTCAGTCTCTTTATCACTAACACCTCAATCACTCTGCAAACTGTAATTATTTCATAACCTCAGAGGTAGTCTTTTGGTTATCTTAAATTAAAACGTGTCGTTATAAATGAATGTATTCAACCAAATTCTTTCCCCCAATTATCACTCTACACAGGATGAACAAGGTACAATTTCGATTTGGAACGCAAGGTTCTCCCAAAAAAGTCATCGATTTACTGAACGATAAGATGGAAGTGCAAAAGAATATAACTGCCAACATTTTCTAAAGCTTTATCAACTGTGTCTATATCTGTGGAATATCTTTGTGGTAAATAAAATTATCACACTTTGTAGGGTGGTTAATGTAATAATGTGTTATACGTACGTGTGCATTTTTCATTATTGCATATATCCTTAGGAAAGAGAGAGACTCGAAGTCATGATAAGGCATTATTTCTCAAGGCCTGCGGAGCCCATCCTTTGACAAATAATAATAATAAAGATATCATTCTGTGTCTTTCAAATATTTCTGACTCTGACTTGAGCTATGCTAGTTATAAGTTTTGAAGAACGCTTATTGTTTAACTATTATATTCAACCTTAAGCGAATTAAATGATGATAACGATCTCTCTCACTACAAGATGAGGAGCCTCAGTCACAAAAATATCTCATTGTATTGAGTTCCATTCATACTTTATCTTCATTAAATCAGTAAATATGACTATTGGTTTGTTTTAGATTACGCAATTTAATAATGACAAAAGAAGAAGATGAAGCCGCAAAGCAAATTTTAGATTTGAGATTATCTGAAGCATTTTCATGGCTTGTAAAATAATAATACAAGCAATTGTTCTCCTTACAAGATATTTGATTTCTACTTTTAAGACGTAGCAAAGAAGGAAGGTTATTTTGTTACTAGTTGCATCCCAGAGCTTTAGATCAAAGTTGTCCTTGTCCCTTGTAATTTTTCATATAAGTATGCTGGGCTGAATCTGGCATTAGATTTAAGCCTCACTTCCTAAAGACTATTCATACTAAAATCTCACACACATCTCATGAACTCCTGACACCAAACCTTCTTCACAACTTTAGAAATGACAACTAAATTAAAATTGAAGTGTTAAAAGACATAAACGAGGTTTTTATATACACCGAATGGAATTACAATTTTAATTAAACATGATTCTAAATGCTCATTCGTATGCTTGTCATATTAAGAATGAAATAACTAAACCTTCCTAGTTTCACACACGTTGAGAATTCTTAAAAGCTGTTTAAGATCTGCCGCAGCTATCAGCACTTACATTCTGTCCCTCCCTCGTCCATACAACCGTCAGCGTCATTTGTAAGCTTTAATTTGTGTCATAATTTTAAGGAAAAAAGTTGTTAATGAGCTCCTTCGCAGAATTTGATGATTACCTTTTAAGTTCATTAAAAGACTACACGTGTATGCCTACTTGTTCCTGTGTGTGGATGAAAGTGTGTCCATGAACTGACTCTCTTTCAACGACCGGATGGGAGTGTCTGGTTTATGAATTTTATTATCTCAACTAAAAGTTAGTTTTCCCATAAAGCCATGTTGTAGCCACATATACCACCGCACCTTTTAAGAGTACAATCGACCTAATTTCCAAGTAGAGCTCTGTCGTCCTATGTATGAACAATAAATAATCACTAATCACTGTTTATAGTGTTTGGACACGGTGGGATACTTTTACATTCCTCCTGGAGGAAGCATTCTGTCTGCTGATATTAGAGTGCTGAGTGCTGAAGGTGTCAAACAGTCTACAGATTTGTACAGAATGTTTTTTTACTATGCCAAAGAGAACTTTACTACAAAACTCTATTCATTTAGGTGTGGAATTCAATACAAAATATTGGCAAAACATCCTCCACCTCACCACACAGAAATCAACCTCAAAACATGTCTCACTCGTTAAAACTCTACTTCAGTCAACCGTTTTACTACAACCTTCCATCTAATGAGCTTCTAGGTTAAGCAATACTTATTGTCATTATCATTGAATTCTCGTACACACAGACTGTTAATTCACTTTCAACTGAAGATTCTTTCGTGGTAATTCTTCGTAGACAAGATTAATACACATGGAGCAACAGAGAATAGTAAAACACAGCTTTTAAGTTAGTTTGTTGGGATACATTAGAAGATAGAAATGTATACGAGGTCTTTATGCTAAAATATGTAATGCCACACATGATAAGCGGCAATTAGTTGGAGTAGTTACTTGAGTTCCTTAAAAACATTCTAATTAGCATTAGCCTGTTACTTCGTGACTTCTCAGGCCTTGATAAAGCTTTTGGAAGTTTTAAAGTATTTAACTAATTACGATTATGGCCGATCATGACTTGGGGAATAATTGACAAATTAAAGCGTTTAGACTTTGCAAAGAAATATGCAGATGTCAATTTTTGACGGAGAATGGTAATAGTTTGTAATAATCATAAAACAAACACACACAACCTGCATTAAAAAGAAAGTGGATGGCAGAATATTCACATTAGATAAAGCAGTCTCTTTTGCACTAATGTGTGTAACCTTTTAATGAATAACCTTTGCTAAGAGAAGCTTCCAAATCACAAAAAAACTATTTGTAGCAATTTGTAAGTATAATTTAAATTCTAATTCCATTCGTAGAAGATATTAAATTAATATTCTTGTCACAACACAGATATATTTAATTAATATTTTATTACTTACCCAAATACTGAATGTCCCATCGATCAAAAACGATCCAAAACTGACATGTAATTACTCAAATAATTATTATGAAGGCAGAGATGTCAATGCGAAGGAGATATAACTTTAAACTACGTGTTTGTTTGTTTGTGAACAAACACTTAAAATGTTGAACGATTAACAAAACTCTGATAAAATCTTAAGACTTGTATTAGACAACAATATCGTTATATTTTATTAAGTGAAAATAGTCTTTCTATCCCACCAAGGTTTTCATAAGAAATGGACGCTGTACACAACAAAGTGGTTTATATATTAATGTGAACAAGAAACTCGTTTCGTATGTGAATACAGCTTATTGTCCCAAGTCTGAAAGCCTACTGACATCGTTCATACACTAAATTCTAGCCAGATTGCACGTGTAGTTTGGCACTTTCAATGGAAAGGATAGAACAAATGAAAAGACTCGTCATTTTCTTGATTTTCTATTGGTCCACCTTTTTTTACTACACCCACACTATACCACGCTTTTAGTTAAATGCAGATAACTTGTTATTATATATCGCAATTAGAGTAGAGGATCGGGAGAAGTTATATAGTTGAGGAGTGTTGGCTCAAAAGAGAAAAAGAACCAGCCAGAGGAGCTTAGTGTTTCATTCGTACTTTGAGCATCGACAATATGTGTAGTAAAGTGTGTAATACTACTCTACCAAAGATATATGTATGCATGCATTTTTCTAGTGTACTCGGATTGGGAAGCCAGTTAGTGCAAAAAACATCCTTTAAGTCTGGACTGGATATTCAGCAACACTATTAACTATGTACCAGCAACCCACCAATAACCTAAGAACGAAATGCTTGCAAATGTGAACGTGTAGTGTAGAAAAGTATTGATGAAATGTGTATATCTGTAATCTGAAGCAGCTTTTGCTTTTTGCAAACAGTTGTTAAACATAACATACCCATTTACTTCAAACTTGTACATTTAATGTGGACCAGTTGGGTTTTGCCAAGGGATATAATATGTTCTTTCCAATAATACCAGAAGAACATCTTTCACTCTTGTCGTTTTGTATTTCCCAAATATATATTTCTTGCCTTTCCCACCAAACTATACAACCCTATGTGAAATGCTTTTGCAGTGACATGCCAAACCTTTGCTTGACAATGACAAGAAAGTCAGGGAAAATATTCTGGTGGCCGGAGGGAAGGGTAGCTTCCTAATAAAATTGTTTGTTACTTATATGTGTCATAAAAGATTCATGAATATAAAAAATAATTAAGCCTGACCCTTAAAATTCTCCTTGATTTATTCTATGCGAACAAACCTCTTTAAAATTTATTATTTCATTGATTACATGAAAGTGATTTGCGTGCGGTTACAAGTTACTATTAATTTCAGAAGAACACTCCAACAACCTGTACAAGTCGAATCCAGTAAAGCCACAGAAGCTCGTAAAAATATAATTAAGTTTGGTAGATTCCAGACGAATTTTGTACGCTTTTTCAAGGGCAAAACTTTGTTGTATGCATGACGGCTATCAGTATGAAATGGAATAGTAATTATTTGGGTTGGTCAGTATCTTGACTCCAACATGAAGGTACACTTGAATACACACATGTTTGTGGATGTGCTATAGGTGGATTTTGGATTTATTTGGTTGATTTCATATGCTAAGTTTCATACAGTTCATTTCTTCACTAGATTACTTTCCGTGGTTGGCAGAGGTTGAGTTTTGAGTTGTTGGGTAGATTATGTCCGATGTGATTCGTGTAATCCATTCAGCTTTGCAGTCAATGAGCTTACGGGAGATGGAATTTTAGGTGTATCGTGTACATAAAGTTTTGATGGTGGGGGTGTAGTTGTCCGACAAGTAATAATTTGATATGCAACGGGGTATAACTACTGATGGCTAGAGAAGGTAGTTCATCTACTACACACAGTCTTTTGTATTATTGTTCTTGAATTCATTGTTGTTGATTATACGGACCTAAAGTGTAAAAGGTAAAGATTGCCCATACCAGTCTACCTGCTACTCCTGTACCCTTCCTTACATACCACGAATCGAAGCCGGATCTTCCTCAAATCATACTATTTTAATGAATGAGTGCAAATTAGATTTCAACACGAGGATACCAATTACACTCCTCTCTAATCTCAAAGGTGAAGGAGTGAACAGGTGCAGTGAAAGTATTGTCAATTCATAGTAACCATTTCTGCTAAACTAAACGTCTCTACTACTTAGGAACTCTATGCTATAGCCTACATTTAACTCGACTGTCTGTGTGTTAGCCATAATTAAAATTAAGATTTATTATGTTCAACTTGCACCACAGTCAAGTTTGAAGTTAAATGCTGATTCTTTCTGCTGTCTGCATACACAAGCTGATGTATTATTTGCTTATTTATGTCTCTCTAAAGTGTCGTGCACACATAGGGAATCCCGAGAAGACTCCTATGCTTAACTGAGATTCTCATGTGTAAATTATTTCTGTAAATCCTAATTATCTTCAAGTTGCATGCAAGACTGTAATTTCATACGAAATCCAGTCTCCATCCTGGGTTATCTGTGCTCCTGCATTTTATGTCTCAATTTAAGAAGAACTGGACATGTGATGAGAGGTTGAGGAAGAGAATCAAAAGCATTTTCACCTTGGGTTGAGTCACAATTCTAACAATAATAATCCTTTGAGCACTTATCGATTATTATTATCACACTACAGCCTCATATTGCATTCGCCGTACCGTTTTCATACTGCATATTACAACGTATCTTTCATTTGCTGAACCTCAATTGTCAAGTGTAATGTGTACAATAAACGAACTACTAATCAGCTTGTCGGATATTGCACTTAGAATTTGAGGCAGTAGATATGATAGCCAGCAATTCCAGAGAAGTCACAGAGATAAAAAAAAGCGATTGGGGAAAATCGACTCGAGTGTGAAGAGCGACACATGCCATAATATTTTTAGTCCCATTGTAGCCTCACTTATCACCTGCATCCATATTCAGTTCAGACATGAAAGTGACTTTGACACTAGAGAGTATGTGTTTCAAATCCCGGACCTATGACAGAAGGGACTTAATGTAGCTGAAAGTCTAAAGTACGGAAGATACATAAATGCGGTGGCCAGAAAAGAAAGCAAGCACTGATAATTACGAACGAACAACAAGCTATATATTTGTTGTTTGATAAGCTGTTGGTGCCCAAGTGCCATTGGCATGTGCAAATCTATCTATACGGTATTTATTGCTATTATCTTATCTGTGTTTGCGTTTCAAAAATTCTGTTTCAGCACAAGGCCAACTTCATTAAACTTATCAACAAAATTCCTTACTAGTCTACCCAGTGACTCTGCTTTCCGTAGGTGTGGGTGCTAAAGAGGTCTTCAAGTATGAATCGAACTTGTACAAACACACGCAAAGGGAGATGCAGCTCAGGTCTCTTTAACGTTGTTTCTCCTCTTTACAGCTTTTAATATCTTTTCCGAGAATTCGTTTGGCAAATTCACAAGCGAATGAATGAGAGTGTCTGATGGATTGGGAGTTGAAGTAGTCAGGAACTTCATGTAGTCAAGCAGTAGGTGTCATTTCAGCTTGGGTAGCGCTACCTACTTTATGATGCTAAAGACTGGGAGAAAAATATGTTGACTCTTGGTACTTCTGTGACTAATAAAGCTTCGTGGGTATAAAGGTGTGGGTACAAATGATGGAGTATAGCAACTCGTTATGACTCAACAACATGTTAAATAAATGAATATGAAACCCAACCACACAGTATTCAGTGTCAATAGAATTCATTACGTGGTTACTTTTTTGCCTTTAACGATGACGGCACTCTTAATGTCCAGCACATTTAATTTTATTATTCTGCATTTCCAAGAGAGCAGAATACTCGCATATTATTCTCTTATCTCTTTCGGATGCTGCCCATTCATGTTGTGTGGTGAAAGAAGAGATACCTCAAGTGTCTGAGTCATTCTTTTACTTTAATACGTAATAAAACCTCACTCAGCTAAAAAAGGACTATGATGTATTAAATTATTTTTTCCTTATCTGAATCTGCCTGCAATTGCATATTGGAATATAGACTCCCTAGTGTCTTCTTGACCATGATGACTTCATGACTTGCTCCCAAAAGTTTGAGGTACACCAATCCACCAACCTACCTTTCAGTTTACTATGAAACAGTAATTGATTACTGGACAAGCAAAAGACTCATTGTCTGGTGGAAGTGGTTACACAAAAACTACTTAAATCCGGTATGACTCATAATTGACTTTAAAAGTTATTAATGGGTTAAAGATTACGATTGTTGTTAAGGTCTTTGTCTGTGACTAATGAAACATCTAACCGAGTGGGTGGAATAGGCCATGTGGTTATTGATCATGAATTAATAATCCACACGAAATCCAATGCGCAGTGTTCGCCCTGAATAAAACCACTTGCATAAAACAGGTGCAAGAAAGGGGTTTCTTGCAGGGTAGTGCACAAAAC